>SJYA01009105.1:0-14902 GCA_006410615.1 Neotragus moschatus
AGTCCGATTCCTTGCCGGCTTCATGGACTGTAGCCCTCCAGGCTCCTCTGTCCATGGGATTTTCCAAGTGAGAATAATAGAGTGGGTTGTCATTTCCTCCTTCAGGGCATATTCCTGACCCAGGGATCAAACCCGTGTCTCTTACATTCCCTGCATTCGTAGGCATATTCTTTACCACTAGCACCACCTGGGAAGATTAAGAAGTGGCTAACAATTACTCAACACCCACATGACTTGGAAAAGGAGTTTTAGTGCAAATTCTAACTTCCAGAGAATAGATGATTAGGCAGTAACATGGGAGGAGTGGGGTTTTATTAATAGGTGAGCTAGAAACATGGCTGGTAGGGAGGGAAGCCCAGGAGACAAGCCCAGATACTTCTCTGTACACTGTTCTCAGAAAGGAGCAGAACTGATGAGCATGGAGGCAAGAATAAGCTATGCTGGCCAAGATGTAGAGAAGGATTTGACTATGAAAATATTAGACTTGGGTGACTGAATAGAAGTACCCAGCAGTGAGGAAATCTGAAGACTGATTGAAAGTGAGCCAAGCTGGCATCTGCCTCAGATAGAACTCGATCTCTGTATTATTTGCCACTGGGATCTAGTGTGCTTCCCGAAGAGTAAGCACAGCTACAGTCTCTGTTGAGAATATTATTTAAAAATAATTATAACGCCTGCTCTCATAAACTTGTTAGGAGGTCTGAAAATAACTGGCACGTTACTTTGTACATAGTAGGTACTTGATATATATTAGTTTTCCTTCTTTGTAGGCACAGAGTATGTTGATTTGGCTAATTTACATCTTGGGTCTGCCTCATAAAGAAACATGCTTTTTCATTCTTCAAAAAACGTGCCCTCTCAAAAGCCCTGTAATAAGGCCTAGGAGAGGATTGCCAGGGCTTGAATCAGGATTCGAGGGGATGAAGAGCGCGATGTGGAGGAAGAGACGGCAGAACTGGTGACAGATGGAATGTGGGAAGGCTAAATCAGGAGTCAGGTCTGCTAAGACAGCAACAGTGAAAGGCAAGCTGGGTGAGGCCCAGGAGCCGCGGCTTAGGGAGACTAAACTTGAGTTCAGATCTCATTAGGAGCAGTTCAGAAATATCTCAGTGTTGGCAGGGGCACACATTCAGAGAGCAAGCCGGTATTCTGTTAGCCCAGGGTAGAGAGCTAATGGCCAGCACCNCGCCCATCTTCAGGGTCCGGCTGGTTCTGCCTCGCCCTGTCGGCCACTGGAGGTCGCGTCGACAGCCCCGCTCCAGGAGAAGCCGCGTCCTTTCCCTGATCCTGGGATTCTGGAGAGCCCGGCCGGCCCCCGAGATCCCCTCGCTCCTACCCTCTCTGCCCGCCTCTCCTCAGGCCGATCGTTCTGCCCCGCAGGTCTCCCTTCCTGGTCAGTCCCTTTTCCTCACCTTTGGGCTGGACTTATGACACCCAGTGTTTTTCCGTCACGAGTCCGTCTCGTTGGAAAATGTGCTCTTTTGATAGCCGGGCGTTTCATTTACTCATCATTTCTGTAGATACGTGGGCGAGGGGGGTCAGAAGAAGCAGTGACTGAGAGTGAAAGGCAAACTCAGAGGTGGAAAACACTGAGAGAACAGACGGAGTGGCCCAGGATGGCTGAGGCACTTGCAAAGGGATGGTAAAATGAAATAGATTTAGCCCTCCCTTAAAGTAGCAGGAGGGTGAAAGAGAAATGGACAAAGGCGTGGGATCTCCAGGAGTTGGAGACAAGGAGACAGGGGCCCTGCGTCTGCGGTAGGAGGGCTGACAGAGGTGATCCTAGGAGAGAAACAGGGATAGGTGTTGACTAGAAGAGAAGAGAAGGAAGGAAGGAAGCCTAGACACCTGGAGTGCCCCAGAGTGGGAGTGTAACACGGAGAGAAGGGGTGTGACTAGAAAGCAGAGAGGGGGCAGAGTTGGAGAAAGAAAGAGACAGATGTATAGATATTTAGGACAATTAGAAGGGTGGGGGTGGGGCGAAGAGCAGCAAGAGGAGAAACAAGTTGCCGACGGTGGCAGGACAGGTGTGAGGGAAGAAATAGGAGGGCAGAAACAGCATCCCACCTGAGGCAGTGGACACAAAGGACTGTACCACGTAGTGAGGTCTTCCTGTTTTTGTGGTGTGGCAAAGGAAGGGGGGATGTTGATTCTAAGCCTGAAGCAGCCTGTTTTCCACTTGCAAGATCAACTTCTAAAACCTTAGATTGTCTGAGGAAGAAGCTGGGAAGAGGAGGAAAAACGGAAAGAAAAGAGGAATGGCTCTTTCTCAGGTAAAATCATATTCTCAGTTGATTCTCTGTCTGTCCTTCCTGAAATCCCTTCTTTGGACTTACTAATCATCTCTGACTCTGAAGTATCCTTCCTGACACCTTTATGTGCACACTCACCAGGGAACTTCCCTCAGGGCCTGTCATCTCCACTTAGATCCCATCTCCCCATGACCAGTGGCCTGGACCTTGTGTGCAGGGCACCATCCTGGGCAGGGCTTCACACCCACAGGTTTGAGAAGGGGATCTCAGTGCTGTTGGGCAGCAGCGATTGCCTCGGATCCTTCTGGATGTGCAGTCTTCTCTCTGTCAATCAGGATTAAGAAGCTGTGGGTGGAAGTCAGGTATTAACATGCACAGTACCTGGTAAAATGTGGAAGTCGACCTAAAAAGGGAAATTTGTTCTAAGGTAATTGAAGCTAAGTGAGTGAGTCACTGACTTCAAAATCTTGATTGGAAACGGGATGGAAAGTTCAGAATCAGGTATCAGTGATAGAGAGTGTGCTATTCCATCATCTGTTTGAAACTGTGACATGAATCTACATCTGAGAGCTGGAAATTCACTTTCATTGCCTTCATTCTCCAGATTTTGTCTTTTCACTGTGTTCATTTTGTGGTTTGGCACAGAGATGTTTTTACTTTTGATGCAGGTGAGGTTTCTTCTTCATTGTTTAACCCATAGATTCACCATTTGTTATGGCAGGTATCTTTTTTCCACTGGGTTTTCTTAGCATCCTTGTCATTAGATTTTAAATATATGCAAATGGTTATTTCTGAACATTCTCTTCTGTTCCCTTGGTGTATAAATCCGTGTTTATGCCAGTACTACACCATCTGGATTATGTTGTGATATGGCTTGAAATTTTAAAAAGGGTGGCCTTCATCTTTCTTCCTGTTAACAAGAGGCTTCTTGTGTGCTGATTTGGATCTATCAGGAATTCTCAGTTCCATATTCATTCCTGATTCAGGAATTAAGAGGAGAGGCAAGCCTTCCCTGGGGGCTGAGGAATCCAGGCATTTCTTTCTTTGGTTTTTCTATATGGTGATAAGTACCCTCTTCCTTTTCATGAACCATATGGTAAAAGTGATTATTTACAACCCTCTCTATTTTATATGGATGACCTCATGTTTCCTTGTAAGTTTTAACTTTTTGTCTGCTGAAAATAGCTATCTTGTAAGACAGTATAAATATCTACACAATGTTGAATAAAACACCTTTGCTCCATCAGAGCTTTGGTCCCCATGTCTCACTCGCTCTCTCTCTCAGGCTATTTCTTTGGAGCACAGAGGCTCTCTGCATTCACTTTCCTGCCAGGGCTTCTAGGACCCTCCCGAGAAGGCACGCTGTGCCTTCAGCCCATCAAGGGGGCACCTGAGGCCTCCGTGAACAGAGCAAGCCCTATGCAGGGGCTTTATTGGCTTTCTGCATATACCAAGGAATATCAGCCTTTCTCTCTCCTTTACTTTCTTATCAATCGACTCCAGACCACCAGGTTCTGGTCCATTAAAGGACCTCAACATCTTTCTACTTACTGAAGTGTATTTTTGCAATGTGTGGTCCCTTGAGATTCTTTATGACTTCTGGCAAGTTTTTTTTGTATTTCTGCAAACACTTCTATTGTAATTTTCATAATGAATTCATTAAATCCGTGGAACACTTTGGGTAACTTGGAAATTTAAAGAGTACTGAGATTTCCAGTCCATGATTACTAGATGTATTTGTTTATTTTAGATTTCTTTTAGAAGTGGTTAAGTAGTTTTCAGTTCTCCTTGGTGAATTATTCCTAAGTATTTCATCCATTTTTAATATAATAGTAAATAAAATTGTTATTGATTTTCTTTTGACATTGTTCATTGTGTATAGAAATGCAACTGATGTGCATGTTGACTTTTGTATCCTGCCAGTTTGCTAAAATTATTTGATGTGGCAGGAGTTCTTTTGTGTCTGTGTGGAGTCTTTACAGTTTATACATAAAAGACCTTGTCCTCTAAGAAAGAAGGTAACTTTCTAAGTTTTCACTTTGGGAAGCTTTGATTTCCTTTTCTTGTCTAATTGCTCTGGTTAGGGGTTTCAGTCCTTTGTTGAACAGTGATGCAGAGTGCACGTGTTTGCCTTCTTCCCTATCTCAGAGAAGTTTTCAGTCTTTCACCATTGAGAACAATGTTAGGTGTGCTCTTTTCATAGATGGTATATTTTACTTTGAGGTAACTTTACTTTTTCTAGTTTGTGTATATATATTTAAAGGTTGTTGAATTTTGTAAGATGCTTTTTTTCTGTATCAATTGAGGTGGTCATCTGTTGTTTTTTCCCTTTATTCTGTTAATGTGATGTATAAATTGATTTTTGTTTGTTGAGTCCTCTTTGCTTTATATGAATAAAATTCACTTGGTCATGAATTCAGATCTTTTTAATGTAGTGTTGAAGTTGATTTGCTGGTGTTTTTTTTAAGGATTTTGCATCAGTATTCATCAGGGAGTATTGGATTTTACTTTTTTGTTCTTTTATCTTTTGGGGGTCAATTTCAGAATCATGTTGGCTCCATTCAGTGAGTTTGTCAATGTTGCATCTTCAACTCTTTGTAATATTTTTGGCAGGATTAGAGGTACTTCTTTTGTAAAGGTTTAGTATAATTTCACAGATGGCATCTGATCCTAGGTTTTTCTTAGTTTGAGGATCTTAATTACTGCTTGAATCTTTCTAGTTATAATTTGGTTCACATTTTTATTGGCTTTATGATTAAGAATTAGATAGTATGTTTCTACAAATTTACCTGTTTATTTTATGATATGTAATTTGTAGGTAATATTACTTANCTGATCCTAGGTTTTTCTTAGTTTGAGGATCTTAATTACTGCTTGAATCTTTCTAGTTATAATTTGGTTCACATTTTTATTGGCTTTATGATTAAGAATTAGATAGTATGTTTCTACAAATTTACCTGTTTATTTTATGATATGTAATTTGTAGGTAATATTACTTAGAAATTTTTTATTGAAGCTGTTTATTTACAATGTTCAGTTAATTTTGGGTATACAGCAAAGTGATTCAGTTTTATTTGTATATATTCTTTGACACATCCTTTTCCCTTATAGGCTATTAGAAAATTTGAAGTATAGTTCCCTGTACTGTGTAGGAGCTCCTTGTTGGGTATCTGTTTTATNCATTTCTTAAACCCAGTGGTAGGAAAACTATCCATGATGACCTATAAAGTTGGGATAGGAGGGGAGAGGGAGGCTCAAGAGGGAGGAGATACATATATAATTATGACTGATTTGCATTGCTGTACAGCAGAAACCAACACAACGTTGTAAAGCAATTATCCTTCAATTAAATTTTCTTTAATTAAAAAACAAAAAAGGAATGTCACTACCCAAAGGCCATTCCCTGGTGGCTCATACAGTAAAGAATCCTCCTGCAATGTGGGAGACCTGGGTTTGATCCCTGGGTTGGGAAGATCCCCGGGAGAAGGAAAGGCTACCCACTCCAGTATTCTGGCCTGGAGAATTCCATGGACAGAGGAGCCTGACAGGCTATAGTCCCTGGGGTTGCAAAGAGTCAGACATGACTGAGCCGTTTTCATTTTACGTCACTTCTCTCAAAGGCCATAACAGATGTGATTAGTTACTCTTCAGGAGTCAAACATATGAATATGAATTGGATGGACTTGTTGAATTCGTGAAGAAAAGATTTTTTTAAATTTTGGTAAAATATGTATAACATAAAGTTTACCCTTTACCCAATCTTAAGTGTAAAAGTCCATCACATGAAGTACATTCACATTGTTTGTACAACCATCTTGAAGTATCCATTTCCAGGTCTTTTTCATCTTAACAAACTGAATTTCTGTATCTGTTTAAACGATAAATCTTCATTCCTCCCTGCCCTTGGTCTCTATGAACCACCATTTCTACTTTTTGTTTCTATGAATTTGTCTATTCTAGGTACCTCATAAATGTACTCATACAGTATTGTCCTTTTGTGTTCGGCTTATTTCACTTAGCATAATGTTTTCAAGCTTCATCCATATTATGGCATGTATCAGAATGTTATTCCTTTTTAAGACTGATTAATGTTGCGTGAAGACAACTTTTGAGACAGCTTTCTCTAGAATGGAGTTTGATAAGAAAGGTAAACTCTAGTTTGTAGGCCGTATATTCAGGTAAATTGTCTTTTTGACTGATTTCTAAAGAGTATAATCCAAACTTACTACCTGGCACTTAAACACAAATTCAAGTGAACCATAATTTCAAATAAATATACAAATGTAGATGGGTTCACACTTTTTAAAAATAAGCAAATGGGTGAAATTTTAAACTATAGTTTTTTTACAGTAAAATATCTTACATCATAGATAAATTTGCAAATTAATACAGTCAAAAGGTTAAATATAAGTGTTGTAAACTACTCCTATTTATAGGCTTTGTATAGGTTAGGATTACGAAAGTAGAAGCTTAGATCTTTTAGAGGGATAAGTTGCCCTAGAATATCATGAGAGGAAAGAAAACAAAAATTATTTGTCTAGAAGTAGTTGATTTAAGAATTGCCAGTATCTTTTCAAACTGAAAATGCACTTGAAACATGTCCACAGTTTTAAATATTAGGTTGGCACAAAAGTAATTGCAGTTTCAGACCATGAACTTTAAATCATCATAACGAGGCTCAAACACATTTTTATTAATTAAAATAAGAACCATTACAACAACACATTTTGCCAGTGAGAAATGTTTGTTTAGTCCTATAATGTAAAACTCTGTGCTTCAGGATTCAAGGGACTCTTGGAAAGCATTTTCTGCCTCCTACTGGTTGTGGAAGCATTTTCCCTGCAAAAAGTTGCTTTAAGAACTGGGAGTCAAGTTGGTGAGAAGTCAAGTGAATATGACAGATGAATAAAAACGTCATAGCCCAGTTTTGAAGCATTGATTGTGCAAGTCGGGCATTGTCATGGACAAGAATTGGGCCAGTGATGGCTGCAGGCATTGCAATTTTTGGTGCATCTCATCGATCTCTGAGCATAGTTCTCAGATGTCATGGTTTCGCTGGGATTCAGAAAGCTGTAGTGGATCAGAGCAGCAGCAGACCACCAGTGACCACGAGCTTTCCTTGGTGCAAATTTGGCTTTGGGAAGAGCTTTGGAGCTTCTTTGCGGTCCAGCCACTGAGCTGGTCATTGCAGATTATGGTACAAAATCCACTTTTCATTGCACGTCACAATCTGATCAAGAAATGGTTCATTGTTGTCGTGTAGAATAAGAGGAGACAACTTATTTGACTTCAAATGATTATTATTATTTTTTTAAATTTGTGGTCAGCTCACGAGGCACCCACTTATCGAGGTTTTCCACCTTTCCAATTTGCTTTAAATGCCTAGTAACCATAGAATGGTCCATGTTGAGTTCTTCGGCAACTTCTCATGTAGTGTAAGAAAGTCAGCTTTGATGATTGCTTTCAATTGGTCCTTGCCAACTTCCAATGGCCAGCCACTATGCTCCTCATCTTCAAGTCTCTTGTGTCCTTTACAAAACTTCTTGAACCACCACTGCACTCTATGTTCATTTCATTAGCAGTTCTGGGCCAAATGCGTTGTAGATGTCTCGAGTTTTCTCCACTGTTTTCTGACTCTTTTTGAGCTCAAATAAAAAAATTGTTCTAAAAAAATTCTGCTTTTTGTCTAACATTATTTCTATAGTCTAATATAAAATAAACAGCAAAAAAAAAAAAAAGAAAGAAATGGACATTAAAATGATGTATAACCACGTTTGGTTAAGAGAGCATTCCAATATCAAATGGCAGTGTTCAACAATACAAAACTGCAATTACTTTTTTACTAACCTAACAGCTGACATTTTTTTCTAAATTAACAAACTCCTCTTTATTTTTTAAACTTTTAATTTTGTATTATAATATAGCTGATCATTTTTTATTTGTATGGGAGTATAGATGATTGATGAGCATGAAGGAGGAGAATGAAAGAGCTGGCTTAAAACTAAATATTAAAAAACTAAGATCATGGCATCTGGCTCCATTACTTCGTGGCAAAGAGAAGCGGAAAAGGTAGAAGTAGTGACAGATTTCCTCTTGGGCTCTAAAATCACCATGGATGGTGACTGCAGCTTTGAAATGAGAAGACGTTTGCTTCTTGGTAGGAAAGCTACGATAAATCTAGACAATGCGTTGTAAAGCAGGGACATCACTCTGCTGACAAAGGTCTGTATAGTCAAGGCTATGATCTTCCCAGTGGTCAGGTAAGGTTGTGCGAGCTGGACCGTAAAGAAGGCAGAGAGCTGAAAAAATTGATCCTTTTGAACTGTGGTACTGGAGAAAACTCCTGAGAGTCCCTTGGACAGCAAGGAGACCAAACCAGTCAATCTTCAGGGAAATCAACCCTCAAAACTCATCGGAAGGACGGATGCTAAAGCTGAAACTCCAGTATTTCAGTCATCTGATGCAAACAGCGAACTCACTGGATGCTGGGAAAGACTGAGGGCAGAAGAAGAGGGCATCAGATGATGAGATGGCTGAATGGCATCACCGATGCAATGGATATGAATTTGGGCAAACTTTGGGAGATGGTGAAGGACCAAGAGGCCTGTGTGCTGCAGTCAGTCCATGGGGTCACAAAGAGTCAGACATGACTGGGTGACTGAACAACAACATAGCTGATTAATGGGCTTCCCAGGGGTGCTGGTAGTAAAGAACCCACCTGCCAATGCAGGAGACATAGAGATTTGGGTTTGATCCCTGGATTAGGAAGATCCCCTGGAGGAGGGCATGGTAACCCACTCCAGTTTCCTTGCCTGGAGAAGTACGCATGGACAGAGGAGCCTGGCGGGCTACAGTCTATAGGGTCGCAAATGGTCGGACACGACTGAAGCGACTTAACATGCACACACTACTTAACACACACATAACTGATTAACAACGTTGTGATAGTTTCAGGTAGACAGCAAAGGGAGTCAGCCATACATATACGTGTATCCATTCTCACTCAAACTCCCCTCCCATCAACATCGAGCAGTGTTCTCTATGCTATGCGGTAGGTCCTTGTTGGTTATCCATTTTAAACAGAGCAGTGTGTACATGTCAATCCCAAACTCCCTAACAATCCCTAAATAGCTGAAATTTTGTAATGTACACATCTAAAGTCATATTTCTAAAATCTAAACAAAGTACAGACTCCCCTTCTCCAGTACTCTTTAAAGCAACCTCTCTGTGATGAGAACATTCCAAGACTGCTGGCACCAACTTTCTCTTAGCCAGATACTACTGTTGCATAGGATACATTAAATATTGATTAATCCCACATTTTCCCCATCTTTGAAATGTCCCTAGTTAGAAAATTTATGAGAAACTGCCTGGTTACACATTTTAACTTTATTGCAAAATTTCTCAGAGCCTTTGTTATGCTAACATTCATTGTGCTCTTCTGGAGAGTACAGTATATGGCAGGTCCTAAAGTTCCTGGAGCCCAGAACGCATTCTTCATAGGTCTTGTAGTACAGTGTTGCCTGGGATATGGTTCGGGAAATGCTGGGTCTGATAAAGGTTTGATGAATTTATTTGTAGGCAGCAGTGGAGAAACAGACTTATGGACATGGGGAGAGGGGAAGAGAGAGTGAGATATATGGAAGAGTAACATGGAAACTTACATTACCATATATAAAATAGATAGCCAATGGGAATTTTCTGTATGTCTCAGGGAACTCAAACAGGGGCTCTGTATCAACCTAGAGGGGTGGGATGGGGAGGGAGATAGGAGGGAGGTTCAAGAGCGAGGGGACGTATGGCTGATTCATGATGATGTTTCAAAGAAAACAACTAAATTCTGTAAAGCAATTATCCTACAATTAAAAAATAAAAATTTAAAAAGAACAAGGAAAACAATAAAAATGAAAAAAGAATTTACAATTGTACCCACAGTTCAATATTGAGAAGCAGGTGCTTTTCAGCCAATGTAGGAAGGTGATTATGAGCACAAGCTTCAGGCAAAATAAAACAAAGCAGAAATGCAGAGATAGCAGAGATAGCAAATCCTATCTCTACCACATAGTGGATGTGTGATATGGGCTATTCAACCCAAGTTGGTCTCAGTTTTCTATCTGTTGTGTAAACTGAGCCAGGTATCTAGGCGGTAATATCTAATCGTATCAATTAGTATAGCCAGGAAACAGAAACCACTAGTTATTTTTATCAGAGACCATGAATATAAAGAGTTGATTGCTGAAAAGTCGAAAGAACACGAAGGTATCTCACAGGTAGCAATTGCAGGAAGCAGCTGTCACCCAGAGGGCTAGGAAAACAAGGTGAAGAAGTTGGGATTATAAAAACTTAGAGGTTTGGAAGAGGTTCCTCAGAGCTAGAACTCAGGTCTCTGAGGGGGCACTGCTAGGCTGGGGTCAGTGTCCTCAAGGGGTTGAGGAGGCAGGTTTGGCAAATGTTGAGAGGACTGCAATCAGGTTTCAACTGCCACTCCTGGAATCAAGCAGCATCGTCAAAGTAAAGAAGCGAGGCTTGAGTGATGCTCACAGGAACAGGAAGCTAGCATGAAGCCCACAGGAAACCAACAGGAAGGAGCAAATCCCTTCTTCCTCCTGTCTTTCAGTTTCCTTCTATTGTTCCAGTTTACAAAGTCTCATAGGGAGCCCACTGGCAAAGCAGAAATGTGGTTTGCTGAGTCCTACTCCAGCACTGGGCTTCACAGGTAGTGCAGTGGTAAAGAATCCGCCTGCCAACCTGGAGAGGTGGGTTCAATCCCAGGATCAGGAGGATCCCATGGAGAAGGGAATGGCGACCCACTCCAGTATTCTGACCCAGAGGAACCTGGCGGGCTACAGTTCATGGGATCACAAGAGTCAGACATGACTTATTGACTGTGCACATACACACACACACCAGCATCACAAAGCCAAGTATAGAAGGGTGGGTTTGTATCTGAGAGGGAATAACAATTGCTGGCACAAATACAAGGCTGCCGTCTGTGAGTCACACAAGAGTCGGCACGACTAAAGTGACTTAGCAGCAGCAGCAGCAGCAGCAGCAGCAGCATCAGAGTGTCAAAAGTATATGACAGCTATTCCTCCTCCCAGAACCTGAATGACAGTCCAATGCCTGGTGTGGATTTGCAGAACTTCCATACGACCTATACAGTAAAGAGAGACAAAACTAAATGCCTGCAAGTTCAACTAAATAAGTGAAACAAACCTAAAAGTAGGCTTAACATCACAGCTCAAACTTCAAATGCCTAAAACTGAACCCCTGATTCTGCCCCTTCCACCCTCCCCAAATGCATCCCCCCTCAGTCTTTTAAAAGTGCAATAAGGTTACCTCCCTGTTTTGACTCTTCCAAAGTCTTCCCACTGCAGGAGGACCATCCTGACTCCTGCTCATGACAAGGTCTGCCCTCTCTCCAACTGCATCCACATACCTCCTCCTCCTTTACCCACTTCCAGGCCCATAGGACTTTCTCTCTTCCTCTACCACCTAAGTTCTTTTTCATATTGTGCTTTTCGCTTCTTCCATCCGCTGTCCTGTGCCCAGGCTTCTGACAAGGCTGGTTTCCTCAACCCTTAGGGCTCAGCTCAGTTGTAGGCTCTTCAGAGAGACCTCCACCAACACCATCCTATCTGGTTACCTGGTAACTTGCTTTTTTCCTTTGGAGTATGCAGCATAACCAGTATCATCTTATTTGTTAAACTTACTATTTATTGTTAGTCCCCTCCACTCATTCAAGTGAATTCCACAAGGGCAAAGACCTCACATATCTTGTTCATCCTCTAATTCTAGCACCAAGCACAGCAGCTAATCCAAATAAGACCCAAGTATTCATTAGATGAATAGATGGTGTTCTGAGTATACAAACATGAATAAGACAGAGTCTTACCAGTTTTACCAACTGTTATCAACTTCACTCAGCCCACAACAAACAGCTATCCTAGACCCCTTGGACTTCAAGATCAAACCAGTCAATCCTAGAGGAAGTCAATCCTGAATATTCATTGGAAAGACTGATGCTGAAGCTGAAGCTCCAATACTTTGGCCACCTGATGTGAAGAACTGACTCACTGGAAAAAATCCTGATGCTGGGAAAGATTGAAGGCAGGAGGAGAAGGGGGCGACAGAGGAGTAGATGCTTGGATGGCATCACCGACTCGACGGACATGAGTTTGAGCAAGCTCTGGGAGTTGGTGATGGACAGGGAAGCCTGGTGTGCTGCAGTCCATGGGATCACAAAGAGTTGGACATGACTGAGAAACTGAACTGAACTGAACCAGACCTCTCATCTCCATGATCCAAACTGATTAAGTCCTTAGGATCTTGCTGTTTCTCAACTGGATTACTGTAATAGTATCTCAATCCTGATTTTACCATTGTTAGTCTTCCCCCATTTCAAACTCTAAACTAGCCTACAAGTTTATATATTTATTCATAAGTAATTGACATGTTCTGCAGCTAATCAAAGATTAGTAAAATTTAATTTCTTATGCAGATAAAAATAAACATGAATTCCAATCTTTTCCCCACGTTCCACTTTGTAGATCGCTACATTCAAAGCACTTCTAATACTGACATTTCTTAAATGAGTATCTGACTGTATTGCTCTGTTTAAAATTATTGCAGTGATTCTTCAGTACTTTTAAGATTTGATCATCTGAATTTTATCCTTTGGTTAATGTGGTGTATCACACTGATAAATTTGCATATGTTGAAGCATCCTTCACCTCCCCGGAAAATATTCCACTTGATCACAATGTATGATTTTCTTCATTATTGTTGAATTTGGTTTGCTAATATTTTGTTGAGGATTTCCATGTGCAAATGAATGAAGTTGAATCATATCATATACAAAATTTAACTCAAAATTGATTATTGACCTAGATGATAAAACTTAAAAAAAAAATAGGATTAAATCTTTGTGACCTTGAGTTAGGCAAAGCTTTCTTAAATGTGACAACAAAACAGTAGCAAAAGAAAAAACAGCTAAGTTGGACCTCATAAATATTAAGAACTTTCATGCTTCAAAGAGCACCACAAAGAAAATGAAATGAGATCCCCCCATAGAATGGGAGCAAATATTTGTAAATCATATATCTGATAAAGGACTCGTATATAGAATATAAACCCATTCAGTTTTAAAATGGGTCATGCTGCTGCTGCTGCTAAGTCGCTTCAGTGGTGTCTGACTCTGTGCGACCCCATAGACAGCAGCCTGCCAGGCTCCCCTGTCCCTGGGATTCTTCAGGCAAGAACACTGGAGTGGGTTGCCATTCCTTTCTCCAATGCATGAAAGTGAAAAGTGAAAATGAAGTCACTCAGTCATCTGACTCTTAGCGACCCTATGGACGGCAGCCCATCAGGCTCCTCTGCCCATGGGATTTTACAGGCAAGAGTACTGAGTCTAAATAAATACACAAATGGCTAATAAGCACATGAAAAGATGCTCAACATTAGCCATTAGGCAAGTGCAAATTAAAAGCAGAGATATACTGTAGAATGGTAGTTGCCAGGGACTGGCATGAGGAGGAAGTAGGGAGTTGTTTAAAGGGTGCAGAGTTTCAGTTTTGCAAAATGGAAGTTCTGGAGATCTGTTGTGCAACAGTGTGATGTATTAACACTACTAAACTATATGTTTTTAAAGGATAAGAATGGTAAATTTTATGTTATATATATTTTTTTACCCAATTAAAAATTTTGATGCCACTTCACACCCACTAGGATGGCAATAGTAAAAATGTAATAACAAGCGTTGACGAGGATGTGAGAAAATTGGAACCCTATTCATTGCTGGTGAGAATGTAAAAGGGTACAGCTGCTCTGAAAACAGTTGGGAAGTTCCTCAAATTGTTGAACATAGAGTTGTGATATGAACCAGCACTTCCACTTGTAGGCATATACCCAAGAGAAATTAAAACATATGTTCACATAAAAACTTGTAGCCAATGTTCACAGTAGCATTTTTCATAATAGCTAAAAGTGAAAAAATCTAAATGTCCATCAATTGATGACTGGATAAATACAATGTGTTATAGCTATACAATGGGATATCATTTGGCAATAAAAAAATGCTGATTTATTCTATAACATGGATGAACCTTACAACATTATGCTAAGTGTTGTTTTGTGACCAGTTACAAAAGGCTACATGTTGTGTGATTTCATTTATGATTCTACATGTAATTACATTTTATTTAATGTCCAGAATAGGCTGGTCCAGTGGTAAAGAATCCACCTGACAGTGCAGGAGATGTGACGGATCCTGTGGAGGGAGAAATGGCAACACACTCCAGTATTATTGAAGAATCCCATAGACATAGGAGTCTGGTGGGCTACCATCCATGCGGTCGCAAAGAGTCAGACACGACTGAGCGACTGAGCAGGCATGCACAGGCAAATCTACATTTTTTGTTATAAAGAAGGTAAATTGGTGGTTGTATAGGGTTGGGGGAAGATGGCAGGGATTTGGGGTGATGGCTGAATGTACACAGGGTTTCTTTTGTGGGTAATTAAAGTGTTCTGAAATTAATTGTAGTGGTGGTTGGAAAATTCTGTGAGTACGTTAAACTCTTGAATGGGGGAATTATATGGTATTTAAACTGTATCTCTGTTAAGCTATTAAAAAGAAAAAAGGCAAAAAAAAA
>SJYA01009107.1:0-15003 GCA_006410615.1 Neotragus moschatus
CCATGTGGCCCTGAGGCCTTCCCTCCATCAGCAGCACCAGCAGCAGGACTGGAGTTCCAGAAGGAAGCAGCTGCCCCTGAGTGTGTCCAACACAAGGAGCTCCTCCCACGCGGGGCAGCCTGAGAGTGTGTCCCCAGACACTTTCCTCTGGCCACAGCCAGATAGATAGGTTCCTTGACCAGTGACTTGAATCTGGCCCTATAAAATCTTTGTACTTTCTTTCAGTACCATCCCCTGATTCCANCCATGTGGCCCTGAGGCCTTCCCTCCATCAGCAGCACCAGCAGCAGGACTGGAGTTCCAGAAGGAAGCATCTGCCCCTGGGTGTGTCCAACACCAGGAGCTCCTCCCACGCGGGGCAGCCTGAGAGTGTGTCGCCAGACACTTTCCTCTGGCCACAGCCAGATAGATAGGTTCCTTGGCCAGTGACTTGAATCTGGCCCTATAAAATCTTTGTACTTTCTTTCAGTACCATCCCCTGATTCAAGGGCATTGAGGGGATTGGAGTTTGACTCCATCACCAAGAGCCAGTGATTTAATCAGACAGCCCATTTGCTGAAGCCTTCTTANCAAGGAGCTCCTCCCACGCGGGGCAGCCTGAGAGTGTGTCCCCAGACACTTTCCTCTGGCCACAGCCAGATAGATAGGTTCCTTGACCAGTGACTTGAATCTGGCCCTATAAAATCTTTGTACTTTCTTTCAGTACCATCCCCTGATTCCAGGGCATTGGGGGGATTGGAGTTTGACTCCATCACCAAGAGCCAGTGATTTAATCAGACAGCCCATTTGCTGAAGCCTTCTTAAAGCCCCAGAAGGATGGGGTTTGGAGAGCTTCCAGATTGGTGAATTTGTGGAGATTCGGAGTGGAGCATGGGAAGGCAAGAAGTCTTATGCCCTCTCCCCACACCCTGCCCATGCACCTCTTCCATCCTCACAACTAGAACAGAGAGATGAATTCAAATCAGGTCGCCCTTATGATCATGAACCCTCTCTTGGGTGGTGAGAGACCCTCAGAGAACCTGATCAGAGCCGTGGACCTCGCTCATGGTCAACACGCTCATGCTCAGCTGCACCTACAGGCACGGAGCCCGTGTGCACTGGCCGCACAGGAAGCAGGCGCAGCGGGGCATCTGGCTCAGCTGGCTCTGACTTCACAGCATTTGTGTGCCCAGTCTTCTGTCTTTTAACCTTCTGGGGCTGTGCTGGCTTGGGGAAAGACCTGGCCAACTAGCTCTTCAAGATCAAGAAGATAAAACACAGGAGATGTACTATGTTTCCTGAAGTGCTCTGCCAAGAAAAGACGAGGTCCTGTGTTACCAGGGAGGGGTGAGAGAAATGGGAGAGGTTGGTCAGAGGGTAATAGTTACAGTCTGTAGGCTGAGTGAATCTAGAGACAGCACAGAACAGGATAATTGCAGTTAAGCCTCTGCATTGTGTAGGGGAAACTCCCCAGGAGAGCAAACCTGAGGTGTTCAGACCACACCAAAAAGTGACAGTTATCTGAGCAGATGAACAGGTTAGTGTGCCTGTAGTGATCACTCCACTATGTACACAAACACTAAAATGGTGTGTTGTACACCTGAAATTCATGCAACTTATATCAAAGAAAAAGCGTTGAGGTCTGTGATGTGAGTGGCCAGCAGCTGACCTTAACAATGGCAGAAATGACACTCCTGCCAGGGTTGAGCCCAACCTGCCAAGGGACAGGTGGCTCTTGCTTCCTCACTCTTGCTCTGTATTTCTCCACAAGGACCAGGTGTGTGTTAGGTGCACCACCGTCTTCAGCGCTAAGCCTTTCAGAGGCTCCCTGCTAAATGGCTGAGGGGCAGCAAGGCAGCAAGGCCAGGAACCCCATGGCTGTCCTGGGACAGCCTGTGTCTGAGAGGCCAGGACTCACCAGGGAACAGGAAGGGACCCTGAGCAGAACTTGCTGGTTCTTGCCCAGCGCCCCCCCCCACCTTTACTGCCTGCCAAGAGAGCCCAGAATGGCACTCAACCTCCAGGAGCATTTTCCTTGTATCCAAGGTGATAGGAACAATTAATCCAAGAATATGGAAGGGGACAAGGCAGATGCCCAGCAAGAAGGGACTGACACAACACAAGAAGAGTCGACACAGCTTACCAACTAAGCAGGCATGCAAACACTTCTCCATTTCAGTGTGACTGTCCCAAGTTGAATGGATTGAGCAGTTCTGAGATCAGGGAGCACTGTTTAGTGGGCTATGAAGNCTGACACAACACAAGAAGAGTCGACACAGCTTACCAACTAAGCAGGCATGCAAACACTTCTCCATTTCAGTGTGACTGTCCCAAGTTGAATGGATTGAGCAGTTCTGAGATCAGGGAGCACTGTTTAGTGGGCTATGAAGTAGGCAGGGCCTGAAGTTCCCACACTGATCATGAGGGGTCAGCCCGCCTCTCTGACCCACTGGCACATGTGCATTCCTCCCTTCGACTTGGCTCCTCAGGTGACTGAAAGCAGTTGTGCCTCCTCAGGAACCACCGGGCTTGGGCTGGGAAACTGCGGGTCAGCGTCGCTGCTGACAGGACTCATTCTCCTTAGGATTCACTGGAGTTTTGCTTCACGACAACACAAGGCTGTGTCCACTCTAAAGGGACTCTAGTTCTTTAGGACCAAGTAGGGCTTTGGCTTCCAGACAAAGTGGGGCTGTATTCACACTGACAGAAGCTGCATTTCCTGAGGGCACAGGCGATGCCAGGGGGAAAAAGTGAGGAAAATGAAGAAATGCAGAAAAGTGGTGAGTAGCTTTCTGTGAGCCACTGACTGCTGGGTGTGAGCTCCCTCACACTGTCTTCAGAGGACGCAGGAAGGGCCTGATATGGAAAACTGTGTTTTTAGTCGGCTTTGTGTGCAATGTACAAGGCACAGGTATGTGGTGTCCAGGNAAGTGGTGAGTAGCTTTCTGTGAGCCACTGACTGCTGGGTGTGAGCTCCCTCACACTGTCTTCAGAGGACGCAGGAAGGGCCTGATATGGAAAACTGTGTTTTTAGTCGGCTTTGTGTGCAATGTACAAGGCACAGGTATGTGGTGTCCAGGTTCCCCAGTCTTGTTTATTGTGAGACTGTCCTTCCTCCTGTGCACCCTTGGCTTCTCTGTCGTAAATGAATGGACCACCGCCTTGTGGGCTGTTTTCAGGCCCCCATCCTGTTCCTCTGGTCTGTACACCTTCCTCATTGCCAGTCCTACACTGTTTTGATGACTGTAGCTTCTGATATTGCTGAAGTCAGAACGTGAGATGTCTCCAGCCTGTTTGCCTTTCTGAGGANCCCTTGGCTTCTCTGTCGTAAATGAATGGACCACCGCCTTGTGGGCTGTTTTCAGGCCCCCATCCTGTTCCTCTGGTCTGTACACCTTCCTCATTGCCAGTCCTACACTGTTTTGATGACTGTAGCTTCTGATATTGCTGAAGTCAGAACGTGAGATGTCTCCAGCCTGTTTGCCTTTCTGAGGATTTCATTGACTATTTGGGGCCCTTTATGTTTCTACATGATGATTAGCTTTGCTCTATTTCTGTGAAAAATACCATTAGAAATTAGGCAGAGATTGCATTCACAGTGGACATTACTTGAGGAAGAATGGACATTTTAACAATACAGATTCGTCCATTCTATGAGCATGTGATATTTTTCCATTTATTGGTGTCATCTTCATTTTCTTCATCAATGTCTGAAAGTGTTCAGCGTGCAGGTCTTTCAGTTCAGATCAGTTCGGTTGCTCAGTTGTGTCTGACTCTTTGTAATCCCATGGACTGCAGCACGTGAGGGTTCCCTGTCCATCACCAACTTCCTGAACTTGCTCAAACTCATGTCCCTCGAGTCAGTGATGCCATCCAACCATCTCATCCTCTGTTGTCCCCTTCTCCTCCCACCTTCAATCTTTCCCAGCATCAAGGTCTTTATCAATGAGTCAGTTCTTTGCATCAGGTGGCCAAAGTATTGGAACGCCAGCTACAGCCTCAGTCCTTCCAATGAATATTTCAGGACTGACTTCCTTTAGAATTGACTGGTTTGATTGCTGTCCAAAGGATCCCCAAGAGTCTTTTCCAACATCTCAGTTCAAAAGCATCAATTCTTCGTGCTCGGCTTTCTTTATGGTCCAACTTTCAAATCTAGGCGTGACTGCTGAAAAAACCATAGCTTTGACTAGACGGACCTTTGTTGGTAATATTTCTGCTTTTTAATATGCTGTCTAGGTTCGTCATAGCTTTTCTTCCAAGAAGCAAGTGTCTTTTAATTTCATGGCTGCAATCACCATCTGCAGCAATTTTGGGGCCCAAGAAAACAAAGTCTGTCACTGTTTCCACTGTTTCCCCATCTATTTGCCATGAAGTGATGGGACCGGATGCCATGATCTTTATTTTATTGAATTTTAAATTTTGTTAAATTTTGAATTTTGGTTTTAAGTCAGCTTTTTCACACTCCTCATTCACTTTTATCAAGAGGATCCTTAGTTCCTCTCCGTTATCTGGCATAAAGGTGATATCATCTGCATAACTGAGGTTATTGATATTTCTCCCTGAAATCTTGATTTCAGCGTGTGCATCATCCAGTCCAGCATTTTGCATGCATATAAGTTAAATAAGCATGGTGACATATATAGCCTTAATGAACTTCTTCCCCAATTTGGAACCAGTCTGTTGTTCCATGTCCGGTTCTAACTGTTGTTGGAAGTGAGCACCTCCAACTTTGATTTCCTCTTCAAAGGTTGTCTTAGCTTTTTTGTTTTGGCTGTGCTGGGTCTTTCTTGCTGATTGGGCTTTTCTCTAGTTGTGGGAAATGGGATCTACTCTCTAGTTGTGGTGCATGGGCTTCTCACTGCACTGGCATCTCTTGTTGCACAGCACAGGTTCTAGAATCTGTGGGCTTTAGCAGTTGTGGCACACGGGCTAAGTAGTTGCAACAACCAGGCTTAATAGTTGTGGCATATGGGCTTAGCTGCTCCCCAACATGTGGAATCATCCCAAATTAGGGATCAAACCCATGTCTCCAACTTTGGCAGGCAGATTCCTTACCACTGAGCCACCAGGGAACCCTGTCTTAGCTCTTTGGTGTTTCCTGAAACTGCATGTTTTGCTGTGTCGTATCCTGCTCCCCTTCACATGGTTGTACCCCGAGTTGCTTATGCATTCATCTGCTTATACATTCTCTGGTTCTTTTAAGGTTTAGACATTATGAGTAGAGGTTCAATGCAGAATAGGGTCCTTGCTTCTGTTTGGATAGTTTTTCAATGCTGTTGTGTGAAAACTGGATGCATGATGGATGGATCTGANTTTTGCTGTGTCGTATCCTGCTCCCCTTCACATGGTTGTACCCCGAGTTGCTTATGCATTCATCTGCTTATGCATTCTCTGGTTCTTTTAAGGTTTAGACATTATGAGTAGAGGTTCAATGCAGAATAGGGTCCTTGCTTCTGTTTGGATAGTTTTTCAATGCTGTTGTGTGAAAACTGGATGCATGATGGATGGATCTGAAGGTGTGAGACTTGTTTGGCTTGAAAAATGTTCCAAACTGTATCTCAAGAGGCTGTTGAAGCATTCCATCGGCAATGAAGGAGAGCTGCTGTTGTTCCTTATTGTCCCGTGATCAGTATTGTCATTTTGGGAGGAGATTAGCTTTTCTAATAGGTATGTAGTGCTCTCTTGTTGTTTCAATCTATAATCACCTAATGGGATATGATATTAATCATATTTTTCTTTGAACTTTTACTACTGTGTTTCTTCCCAGGTCAAGTGTCTGTTACAATCTTTACCTATTTTTCATGCAGGCATTTGCCTTATACATGTGTGCTTTATGTATGTATACAAACACACACACACATATCTTCTTTATGTAATGGGAATACAAATTCTTTATCTGAAGCGTTTGGTAAACATTTTTTCTCCGGTATTTGGCTATCTGTTACCTTTTTTCCCTTTTGTGTGTGTGCAGTGTCTGGAGTGTCAAAGCTCATGATCTATGCAATGAAACCTATGGTCATGTAGGTTTTCTTCTGTATCGTTTATAGTTTACTATTTTAAATTTGTCTGTGGTCAAGGTGAATGGCTTTTTTAAAGTTGTCAATTTGTGTCGACTTGCATTTCATTGTGTATGTTTTATAACTGTTTTTCCAGAAGTCCTGGGATATCTATTTGCATCCGTTTGAATTTCCAATATGTAGTGGATTCAGTAGGATCACCAGCAAGAAATTAGCCTCTCCTGATCTGGGAGTGTCTGCGGACTGCATTTCTCAGTTGACCAGCAGAGGACGACAGTCCCGCCTGTCTTATCGGCGCTGCTGCTGCTGCTAAGTCACTTCAGTCATGTCTGACTCTGTGTGACCCATAGAAGGCAGCACACCAGGCTTCACCGANATGTAGTGGATTCAGTAGGATCACCAGCAAGAAATTAGCCTCTCCTGATCTGGGAGTGTCTGCGGACTGCATTTCCCAGTTGACCAGCAGAGGACGACAATCCCGCCTGTCTTATCGGCGCTGCTGCTGCTGCTAAGTCACTTCAGTCATGTCTGACTCTGTGTGACCCATAGAAGGCAGCACACCAGGCTCCACCGACCCTGGGATTCCCCAGGCAAGAACACTGGAGTGGGTTGCCATTTCCTTCTCCAATGCATGAAAGTGAAAGTGAAGTCACTCAGTTGTGTACGACTCTTAGTGACCCCATGGACTGCAGCCCATCAGGCTCCTCCGTCCATGAGATTTTCCAGGCAAGAGTAGCGCAGGGCCTCCCTATTTTGTCACCAGACTTGGCTCTGGAGCTAGGCCTCCTCAGGACCCACCCAGGGTTTGGCTTTGGGACAGAACTGGGCTGCGTCCACACTGAGAGGAATTCAGTTCCCTCAGGAACTCAGTTTCATCAGAACACCATGGGAAGAAGAGGTGAAAAAACAGTGGTGAGAGGCTTCCTGTGCCAGGCTGGCTGTCTGGAGGGGCACTGTCTTCAGAAGACCCAGCAGAGGAAGAGCTTGATGTGGAAACCTGTGGGCTTTGATTAGTCACTTGGGGTGAGCAGGATCTGGGTGGGGCCTGACCTCTCTAGCCGTGTTTAATGTCATCTTGACTTTTCTGTGCTTCTGTTCACATGGCTGTTTTGAGAAGTAATTTATTTTTCAGTCATTTCAAACTTACAGAAAATGTTCAATAGCAAGACTCCAAGTAATCACATTTTCCCCTTCATACAAAATACTCAAGTGTGGTTTACCTCGAACAAGGACACTCTCCAAGGAAACCAGCATATATCCCCCAAATGAGCATCATGTGATGATCTTATAATAATCCAACCACAAGCCCACTTCAACTTTTACCAACTGCCCCAACTCTATGGAATTGTCTTTTTTCATTCTGATTTAGTTTTCTTTCTTTTCGTTTCTGGAACCATGATTGAGACTTATCCTCACATACAAATCCTTGATGGATTTAAAGCATAAGATGAGCATGTGATCTGGGTGGCCTTTCCTGGGTGGCTTCTTTCACTGAGGACATTGTCAGCTGTCACTGTCTATCCACGTGGTAGCATGTATCAATCCTACATTTTTTTTAATTGTGATTAAAAACACATAACATAACAACACGTACCCTACTGTCAGCATGACACAAGGAAGGATAAGGCAAGGGATGAAAGCACAAGAAGCGAGCACTTCTCCATCCTTCAAGAGAAAGATGAAAGAAGTGTCTCCACACGAGGTAGGCAGAGCCCATAGAAACACAGAAGGCAAACACTTTCAAACTGTGGTTCTAGAGAAGACTCTTGAGAGTCCCTTGGAGAGCAAGGATATCAAATCAGTCAATCTTAAAGGGAATCAACCCTGAATATTAATTGGAAGGGCTCGTGCTGAAGCTGAAGCTTTAATACTGTGGCCACCTGATGCAAAGACCTGAATCACTGGAAAGATTCATGCTGGGAAAAATTGAGGGCAAGAGGAGAAGGAGGGGACAGAGGATGAGATGGTTGGATGGCTTCACTGACAAAACATGAGTTTGAGGACACTCAGGGAGATAGTGAAGGACACAGAAGCCTGGCATGATGCACTTCATGGGGTGGCAAAGAGTCAGACATGACTTAGCAACTGAACAACAACAGGAGGCAAATGAATGGAAAAGCAGCCTGTGGAGTCTAGTCTCTCCACTCCCGGCCCCAGAGCCGCAGGTCCCAATCTACCAGCCCTAATGTGCATATCACGACACCAAGAAGAAGACATATAGACCCTGCCTTAGGAAGCCAGATCCCCTGTTGGGATCACACAGCATGGTCCATGGTCATTAAGGACTCAGCCCCTCCTCCATGCTCACGTCCCCTGTCCTCACAAAAACATCCACAGGTCACTACATGGGGCTTTCTGGGGCACTTGTGAATAGTAGAATCTGCAATGGTAAAAGGAGAGGAGAAGACATAGACAGGAGCATGACCGTGGGGCTCTACAAATTACCAAAGACCTGAGGTCCTTAATACTTAAGATTTTGAAAAAGGTTTCTTAATATGTAAATGGAGAAAGGAGGCTCATTGAATAAATAGTGTTGGGACAATTTGACATCCAAATGGAAAACAAAGCTGGATACCTACGTCAGGAAACACCACCAAAAGCAATTAGACACATTACGAACTTATATTTGAAAGGGAAACTTACAACTCTAAGGACAATTTTTCACGAGGGAATATCTTTTCTGAATAGTACAGTTGACTTACCAAGCTGCGTTAGTTGCACAAGCATAGCAAAGTGACTCAGTTATTCAGTGATACAGTATCTGAGGTGATTCCTCGAAGAAAATTCACTCCCTTTGGGAGGCCCCTGGGCAATGACCACTACTCAGAACAACTGACAGTCCTGAAACCCATAGAAGCACATTGTGGTGCTCAGTGGGTGTTTGTTGACTGAATAAATGGCTGTAATCAGACACTGAAAGCAAGCCTGGAGGCTGGGAGGAGATCCCCAATCCTGTCTTCAAACAGGAGGGCTCTCCTTTTGGGTACAGGTGAAAGAAATAGGGTTTGGAAAGGGAAACGATGTGTTACAAATTATCCAGTAAACCAGGGACACGTGGGAAGAGGATATGCGCAGGCACATCCCAGGAGACTGAGCACAGAGGCTGCAGCAGCTGCACCCTAACTCCTGCTTGCGGGGCATCACACTGTCTCTAACTCTGGAAGCAGAGTGAACAGGGCACAGGTTTCCTGGAGAGCATGGTCACATGACCTCAACCTGGCCTATTAGCAGGTTTCACCCCTCCCTGGCCATTGTGATTGGCTCTGAGCTGGGCGAATGACCAATCAGGACTCAGGGCAGACCTCCTGCTGGAATCCTGGGGAAGAGGAGCTTTGTTTCTGTTTGGAGCAGGGCAAAGGTCAGCCTGTGGCAGTTGGTGGGGCTATGACGTCAGCCTGTGGCAGTTGGTGGGGATGTGAGTTCAGCCCGTGGTAGTTGGAGGGGATGGGAGGTAGCCTGCAGCAGCTGGTGGCCATCTTGCTCCCATAAAGGCAGAGACCCCTGCAGGCGGATGACAGCAGT
The DNA here is from genome assembly GCA_006410615.1 of Neotragus moschatus. NCBI lineage: Eukaryota > Metazoa > Chordata > Mammalia > Artiodactyla > Bovidae > Neotragus > Neotragus moschatus. The sequence continues at coordinate 9,519 of SJYA01009107.1, forward strand.
ATGCAGAGCTGAGAAGTTGGGGGGAGAGAATTTCCGCTGAGGTCCTTGAGATCCAGGTACAGAAACTGTCTGCCTGTGGACCTCTTAGTTATTTAAGTCATTTTCTCCTGCCTGTTGACTTGCTTATTTAAGCCACTTTGGGTTTTCTATAACCACTTTCAAAAAAATTGTGACCCTTCCTTTCAGCTGGCTAAGTGGAGTCCCGAGAACTGCAACAGTGTGGGTTTTGTCTAGTTTCAGGGAAGAAATTCCAGATAACATTGGCAAGACTTTAGTCTGGAGATCTGAATGAACTCAAGCAGTATTTGTTGGGGCCAGCTATTAACTATAGGATTCCCCTAATTAGTTCTCACAGGGTTAGTCCTGTTAAGGTAGCAACACCTGTCCCCAATTAGAGGAGAGAAGGGAGGTAGCCAGACTACAGCAAGGAGGTGTGCAGCCAACAGAACCCCCTGCTCCGTGAATTCTGGGAAGCCACATGGTTCGGACTTGTCCACATGAAGGCACTAAGGCACCCAGCCCAGCACTGGCTGCTGTGGGGGGCCTAAGGATTGGAAACTGCCATGTGGCTGCTTTGTCACTCACAAAAGCGACTCACGGCTGAAGGTAGCGGGACCTTACTTCACCACAACCACCCCTTCCTGACTCCTTCAAGCTGTGTACCCCTTACTCTTGCTTGTTCATGTGGCCACATAGGCAGTCTCTGGTTCACTGGCTCTCATCTGCAGTTGTAACAGGGGAGGCTAAGAGCCAGGGTACTTCTTCTTTGGGGCCTTCGGGGCTGTATTCCCCTCTTATACACCAGAGGACTTTTCCAGAATATACAGGGAAGGTCACTCAGTTTGAACAGGATGCATTCATCATCACTGTCCTTTTCATGTCTCCCTTGAAACTCAGCTCTGGTTCTTCTTTCTCCACTATGTAGCCTCCCATGATGCCACAGGAGAGACCAAACTGACAATGAATTGACAGCACAGGAAGGTAATTGAGAGGTGAGATCTGACAGCTGGGAAGCTCAGCTTACAAGGGACCTCGCTCTTCACGTTATAGATGCTGTAGAAACCCCCAGGGTCTGGAAGCAGTGCTAGGGCCAAACTGAATCCACAGGCTTTTTGACAGCTCAAGTTTTCAGCCACAGGGTGGGGTGAGGTCCCTGAGGTTCTGAGGGCCCACTGTGTGCAGGCTCAGGGTGCACAAAGAAGAGAAGGCAGAGGCCTGCCAGAAGGTGCTCACAGGCCACATATAGACAAGTCAGCTGGGGCACAAGTCATAGAGCCTGAGCTGCTTTCATGGGTGAAGGGTGTGGGGCAGAGGCAGAGACCCAAGTCTGCTAGGGGAACTGCTTAAGGACAGAGAAATTTCAACAAAGATTTGAAGGCTGTATCAGTTAGTTACATCTTTGGCTGAGGTGAGTGGGGACAGTGGTGGGGGAGAAGGGGAGAGACTAGATCATGCAGGAACTGTAGTCCCTGTGAAGATATTTACACTGGGTGCAAGGAGGCACAGCTGGTGAGGATCAGGGGTTTGGGCCCCAATGCTGTGCAGAAATTAAGCTGGTGAGCCCTGAGGAGGGTCTCCCTGTAGATGGTACAGGCAGGGAAGGCTCCTCTGAGGAGGTCATATTTCAGCTCAGCCTGTGTGGACCATTTCTACCTTCTGTCAACTTGATGCTTTGCTTTTGCAAGAAGCCCCCTGTTCTGAAGCCCCAAGTCACTTCAACTTGGCCCCCCATCCCTGCCTGTCAGTCCCTCTCCCCACACAGAGGAGTCCTTCCAGGGCCCACTCTTTTGTGTGTTTTTTTGGGGGGAGGGGAGTGGGGGGGCTGAATCCTATGGCATGTAGGATCTTAGTTACTGGACTAGAGATGGAACCCAGGCCCCTGGCAGAGAAAATGCCCAGTCCTAACCCCTACACACCAAGGGATTCCCCCAAGGCCCACTATTCAAATACAATCCAACCTCCTCTTTAACTGGAGTCATACACCACGCCACTGTCTACCTGCCCTGCTCCCCAGCATCAGGTTCCAGGACACTCAGGGTCCCCTCACCCCAGAGCCTATGAAGTTGCTCAGCCCGGATGAAGTCTTCCTCCATTCACAGCTGCGGCTCCTCCGCCTCCTGCTCTCCCCATGCTCCCTGCATGGTGAAGCCCCTCTTCCAGGATTGTGAGGAGAAACTTTCACTTCAATGGCGGTTGTGTCCTGATTGGTTAGCCTTACCGACCCTCAAAGTTTCCACTAAATACTCTATCTTAAGCCTACAAGACACTTTGCAGACAGAGTAAACAAATGAAGAGCAAATGAACTATACACCTTCTCACAAAGTCATCAGGTGGTAATGCCTTAACATGTACTGGAATCCCTTTTCCCATAAAGTCACAGGCTCCGTCACGGTGGAGGGCATATAGTAATCACGCAGTCAGGACCAGACTCCTGCAAGGTCCTAACTACCCATCTCCCCACACTGAGGGCTCGGGCCCAGGCTTGACCGAGTCCCAGTCTCTGACTTAAAACTGAGTGGAATTTGGTTTCTCCAATTAAGCTTTTACAGTTGTCAGCTTAGTAGGAAAGTTCTCGGTTCCAACTCATCTGTCCGGCAATAATCAAGCTGCACCACACGTGAGATGGCTGTTCACTGAGTTATTTGGTTAGAATCCACAGATGGTAACAGGGAAAATGTCACTGTTTCAAAACAAACTGTGTCTCTGGGAGGGAGTGGCAGGGGGTGGGGGCTGGGGTGCCCCTGGAATGTATCACTCCTGAATCTTTTAGTCATTAGATTTCCAGAGAAGCCCCCAGAGGGGAGAGTGGGCAGGAGCTGAGCTGGGCTATCCCCCACAAAACATCAGACAGCTGTGGTCCTGGGAGCAGCCTGAACCTGTGAGCCACAGGAAAGGTCCCCTCCAAGCCTGCTGGTCCAGCTTAGAATAAGGCTCAGCAGCTGTAACTCAGGGCCCATGGCTGAGGGGCAAAAGAAAGCTGACCCCCTCACACTGGGTCTGGAGGCAGACAGTCCAGGGCTGGTCCGGAGCCTCCTGTCCCTGATGCCCTTCGATCCAGAGGAGTTACTTTGTCCACAGGGCAGAATGAGCTCCAACCTCAGAGCTGACGTTTCCAGATCAGGACAGAGGGAGAAGCAGAAAAGGCCTGCTTCTCTCTCCCAGGACACATTCTAGAGTTTGTGCAAATCACTCCCATCCCCCTGGAGGGAGAGATTGATCACACAAGCAGCCTCGATGCAGAGGAGGCAGGAACTCTGTAGTCCTGGGCAGCCAGTGTCAAGATAAAGGAGGATTTCTGGTGACCTGGGAGTGGACAAGGTACTGGGAGCCCTTGGATGCCTCAGCCCACTGCCTCTAAGGCTCCCTCCCACCACCTGACCCATTTCTACCCTGAGGTCACATTTTATGAGATTGTCCATTAGGTAAACTGCAGTAAGGAATTAATAATTCAGGAAACAGTTGAAGATCATGGGAAAGTGGGTGCTTCTCATGTGGTTTGCTGGCAAATCGCTGGTGGGGCTCCATCACTGACACTGAGGCTTTCTCCCCACCCTCTTCCTGCAGAGCCCACTGGGCGTCAACCTGAGACATCTTGTCCAGCGGAAGGAGACTGTGTTCCGCCCTGCTCATGGATGCCCTGCTCTTTAATACAAAACCCACACCCTCCCTATGGGACCGTGATGGACAAATAAAGGGATGGAGGCAGCCGTGGCCCAGCCAGCCCCAGCCCACACCTCACAGAAGAGGAGACAGTCTGTGAGCACAATGTTCCGTCATCAGAGTCAGTTACTTTCCAGCCCTGAAGTGGGGATCTTTCAGTTTGGAGACACAGAGCACAGAGCACTGGTGTGGATGGTCCTGGAAGAAGGGGGCCAGCCCAGCCCATCTCCCCAGCCTGGCTCCTGACCTCTGTCCTGTGTGTGCCTGACACTCCAGCTTCCTCCTGCCGGACTGCCTGCTCTCCAGTCCCTGTCGTCACACCCACACATCAGGACAACTCCCCCACTACGTGGAAGGGGAGATCCTGACTTCTGCATGAGAGTCAGGAAACTCAGCTGCACAAATACCTGACCACACCACCCACAGGCTTTCATGGGACTTTATCCTATTTATGCTTCCCTGGTGGCTCAGATGGTAAAGGGTCTGCCTGCAATGTGGGAGACCCGGGTTTGATCCCTGGGTTGGGAATATCCCCTGGAGAAGGGAAATGGCAATCTACTCCAGCACTCTTGCCTGGAGAATCCCATGGACGGAGGAGCCTGATAGGCTACAGTCCATGGGGCCACAAAGAGTCGGACACGACTGAATGACTTCATTTTCAATTTCACTATGACTGAGATATGGGCGTCTGACCAAAAGTTCCCTTCAGCCCTTCTGAAGATGCTGGGTAATGTTCGGTAATGTGCAGGGAGGTCATACACACTTTCTGCATCTCAGCCCTGCAGCACAGCAATTGTTGCTGTTGGGAGTCATCATCTTAATTCTCTCAGTTGTCTTTGCATTTAGTTCTGATTTACTTCTAGTACCACGTGACTGCACGCTTCTTAGACTGGAAAACACACAGCCTGAATTCTGTGCAGGGAGGATGCAAAACTGGAGCATCAAGTTTATCAACAGGAATTGGAAGAACCAATGAGTTGACAAGAACTCTCCCCCTCGCCCTCTCACATGGATGACAGAAGAGTCGGGTAGGGAGACATGCCCAGGAGAGGCAGTCCAGTCTCTGCGGTTTCAGGTGAGAGCCGAGGGGTGGGCCTGCAGCCAGGCGGGCCCTCTTCTGGTCGCCCAGGCCGCTGCAGACCGTCCTCTGACCTGGCCAGGGTTTTGGATACAATGCTTCTGAAGGCCATGAAGAGGTGGGATACCCTCCTGATTCGAATCTTGTCAGAGGATTCGACCCCTCGACCACTGCCGGGGAGTGCATCCTGGCGTTTCTTCTTGGGTCATCCATGGACTTCACCCGGGCTCCGTTTGTTACGCTGCCTCTTGCTGGGCAGACTATTATAAATCTGCAGATTTTCAGGCAAACCCTGCTCTTTCTGGCTGTGGCCAGAGGAAAGTGTCTGGGGACACACACTCAGGCTGCCCAGTGTGGGAGGAGCTCCTGGTGTTGGACACACCTGGGGCAGCTGCTTCCCTTTGGAACTCCAGTCCTGCTGCCGGTGCTGCTGATGGAGGGAAGGCCTCAGGGCCACATGGGGCGCTGGACTGGGGATGGCAGGCTTCTGCGTGGAGACCGTCAGGCTCCCTNACTCAGGCTGCCCAGTGTGGGAGGAGCTCCTGGTGTTGGACACACCTGGGGCAGCTGCTTCCCTTTGGAACTCCAGTCCTGCTGCCGGTGCTGCTGATGGAGGGAAGGCCTCAGGGCCACATGGGGCGCTGGACTGGGGATGGCAGGCTTCTGCGTGGAGACCGTCAGGCTCCCTGGTCTTACCCCTGACTCCTGGTCCTCCTACAGTTGTACCTTTTCTCCCTGCTTGAGCCA
>SJYA01009108.1:0-15473 GCA_006410615.1 Neotragus moschatus
TCCTCCACGTTGAAATGTTCTTTGGATGAATTTGCTGGGGAGAAGGTGGTCTCCCCGTCCTATTCCTCCACCATCTTCTCCGAATCCTCCTAGTCTTGTTTTTGCTGACTATTTAGAGCTTTCCATCTTTGGCTGCAAAAGAATATAATCAGTCTGATTTCAGTATTGACCCTCTGGTGATGTTCATGTGTAGAGTCCTCTCTTATGTTGTGGAAGACGGTGTTTACTATGACCAGTGGGTTCTTTTGGCAAAACTCTGTTAGCTTTCTCCCCACTTAATTTCTTACTCCAAGGCTAAATTTGCCTGTTATTCCAGATATCTAACTTCCTATTTTTGTATTCCTGTCCCCGTGATGCAAAGGACATCTTTTTCAGGTGCTAGTTCTAGAAGGTCTTGTAGGTCTTCACAGAACTGTTCAGCTTCAGCTTCTTCAGCATTAATGGTTAGGACATAGACTTGGATTACCATAATATTGAATGGCTTGCCTTGGAAACAAACAGAGATTATTCTGTCATTTTTGAGATTGCACCCAACTGCTGCCTTTTGGACTCTTCTTTTGACTATGATTGGCTACTCCATTTCTTCTAAGGGATTCCTGCCCACAGTGATAGATATAATGGTCCTCTGAGTTAAATTCATCCATTCCAGTGCATTTTAGTTCTTTGATTCCTAAAATGCCATTGTTCACTCTTGCCACCTCCTGTTTGACCACCTGCAATTTACCTTGATTCACGGACCTAACATTCCAGGTTCCTATGCAATATTGTTCTTACAGTATCGAACTTTACTTCCATCACTAGTCATATCAATAACTGCATTGTTTCCACTTTGGTTTCATCTCTTCATTCTTTCTGGAGTTATTTCTCCACTCTTCTCCAGTAGCATATTGGGCACCTACTCACCTAGGGAGTTTATCTTTCAGTGTTATCTTTTTACCTTTTCATACTGTTCATGGGATTCTCAAGGCAAGAATACTGATGTGGTTTCCCATTCTCTTCTCCAGTGGCTCACATTTTGTCAGAACTCTCCACTTTGAGCTGTCCATCTTGGGTGGCCCAACATGGCATGGCTTATTGAGTTAGACAAAGCTGTGGTCCATGTGATCAACTTGATTAATTTTCTGTGTGAAACTAGATTGTGGTTCTCTTTCCACCTGTCCTCTGATGGATAAGGATAATAGGCATATGGAAGCTTCCTAATGGGAGAGACTGACTCAGGATGAATCTGGGTCTTGTTCTGATGGGCTCAGTAAATCTTTAATCCAATTTTATGTTGATGGGTGGGGCTGTGTTCCCTCCCTGTTTGACCTAAGAACAAACTGAGGTTGAGGTAGTGAAGGTAATGGCAACCTCCTTCAAAAGGTCCCATGCACTAGTTGCCACACTCAGTGCCCCAGACCCTGCAGCAGGCCACTCCTGACCTAAGCTTCCACCCGAGATTCCTGGACACTCAAAGACAAGTCTGGGTCAGTCTCTTGTGGAGTCACTGCTCCTTTGTCCTGGGTCCTGGTGCTCACAAGGTTTTGTTTGTGCCCTCCAATAGTCTGTTTCCCCAGTCTTGTGTAAGTTTTGTAATCAAATCCCACTGGCCTCTAAAGTCAAATTCGCTGGGGATTCTCAGTCCCTTTGCCAGATCCCCAGGTTGGGAAATCTGCTGTGGGTCCTAGAATTTTCTTAACAGTGCAATAATTTCTTTGGTATAATTATTCTGAAGTTTGTGGGTCATCTGCTCAGTGGCTCTATGACGAGGTAAATGGTGACCTCTTCCAAGAGGGCTCATGCCATAGGCTGTGTAAGACCCAGGTCTGCTGCACCCAGAGTTCCTGCCCTACAGCAGGTCACTGCTGACCTGTATCTCCACAAGAGACATTCAGACATTCAAAGTCAGGTATGGCTCAGTTTCTGTGGGGTCTCTAGCTCCTGGGGTGCACAATGTTTTGTTTGAGCCCTCCAAGTGTCTCTGTTGGGTACGGGGTTTGATTCTAAATATAGTTCCACCCATCCTACCATCTTCTTGCAGGAGAAGATGAGCACATGTCCTTCCACTCTGCCATCTTGCTTCCATCTTGCTCCCTGGAACAAAATATTCATCTTGAATAACACTCTTTTGTCCCAGCTTCATATGCCCTGGTAACCACCATTCTACTTTCTGTTTCTATGATTTTTTCTATTTTAGATACCTCTTTAAATCAAATCAAACAATATTCATACTTCTGTGACTGGATTATTTCACTTAGCATGTCAACAAGGTTCATCCATGTTGTTACAAGCTGCAGCATTTCTTCCTTTTAAAACTCAAATAGTGTCCCATTGTCTGAATATAGCACATTTTCTTTATCTATTCATTCATCTCTAGGCATTTAGCTTGTTTCTACATATCTGTTATAAACAGTGCTGCAACAAAATAAGAGTACCAATATATTCTTAAGATCTTGACTTCTACTGTTTTGGAAAAATATCCAGAATTGGGATTGCTGGATCAAAAACAGTTATAAAATCATATGAAATCATAGAGAAATTTTTTCAGCCAAGCAACCTCGAAAAAGAAGAACAAAATTAAAGGCCTTATACTTTCTGTTTACAAAATGTATTATAAAGCCACAGTAATTAAGTCAGTATGGCACTGGTGATAAAGAATCTGCCTGCCAATGCAGGAGACAAAGAGATGTGGGTCCCCTGGGTTGGGAAGATCCCCTGGAGAAGAAAATGTCAACCCCCTCCAGTATTCTTGCTGGAGAATCCCACAGACACAGGAACCTGGAAGACTGCAGTTCATAGAGTCGCATAGAGTCAGATACAACTGAAGCAACTGAGCATATGCAGCACAGTATTGATATAAAGATAGATATAGCAAAAAAAAAAAAAGGAACCGAATATAAAGCCCAGAAATAAATCAATGCATTACAGCTTACTGATGTTCAACAAGGGTGTCACAAATACTCAATGGGAAAGGATATGCTCTTCAAGAAAGGTTCTTGAGAAAACTGAATAATCACATGAAAAGAATGAAATTCAATCCCAATCTTATTCCATTCATAAAAATCAACTTAAGAGTAAATATAAGACCCAAAACAGTGAAAGTCTTAGATGAATATATATGGGAAAAGCTCTTTGACATTGACTTTGCCAAACACTTTTTGGATATGATATTGAAAGCACAAATCACCAGATGGAACTTCACCAAATGAAAAAGATTCTGCATAGCAAAGGAAACAATTAAGAAAAATGGAAAGGCAAGCAATGTAATGGGAGAAGATATTTCTAATCCATATTCTGATAAAGGGTTAATGTTCAAACTACATAAGGAACTCTTACAACTCAATAGGGAAAAATAAGCAAATAAATAAAATAAAAATGAGTAAGTGACATGAATATATATCTTTAAGTTTATTAAGCCTGTTAGAATACCCATTATCAAGGGGACAGGAGATAACAAGTGCTGGTATGGATGTGGAGAAAAGGGCATTTTGTGCATTGTTGGTGGAAATGTAAAGTAGAGTCACTAAGGAAAACAATGTGAATTTGCCTCAACAAATATAAAATAAAGCTACAATATAATCCAGCAATCGAATATCTGGGTATATACCCCCCAAAAAGAAATAACTACTCCAAGAGATATCTGTGCTGCTGTATTCATTACAGTATTGTTCACAATAGCCAGGATGTCGAAACAACCCAAGTGCCCAATGATTTCAGAATGAATAAAGAAAGCATATTTTATGTATGTGAGACCCTTGAATAATGCAGGCATTTAAAAATCTGTGTCTTTTAGGATAACCTAAGGTGATCCTTCAGTACCTATAGTTATGCATCTGGAGATTCAACCAACCTCAGATCTTGTGGTAGTACTGTAGTATTTATTTTATATATTTATTTTTTTAGAATCCACTGATAAGTGGATCTATGCAGTTCAAATCTGTGTTGTTCAAAGTGAACCATGTATGTAATTTATATTTATATAAAATGTATATTTAATGTATATAATATATATATGTGTGTGTGCATGTGTGCTGTGGTCCATGGGGTTGCAAAGAGTCAGATACAACTGAGCAACTGAATTGAATTGAAGTGAATGGTCCTGAAATTGAACTTGTTTCAGAATCTTATTAAAACCTTGCTTGACACAGTTAGCTTGATCTTGCACAGGGTGGTCCAGGTAATACTCCTTTATTTCCATAATATAATAAGCTCTGCCATACACTTCGGAGAAGGCAATGGCACCTCACTCCAATATTCTTGCCTGGAAAATCCCATGAACAGAAGAGCCTGGAAGGCTGCAGTCCATGGGGTCACTGAGGGTTGGACACGACTGAGCGACTTGACTTTCACTTTTCACTTTTATGCTTTGGAGAAGGAAATGGCAACCCACTTCAGTGTTCTTGCCTGGAGAATCCCAGAGATGGGGGAGCCTGGTGGGCTGCCTTCTTTGGGGTCACACAGTGTCAGACATGACTAAAGTGACTTAGCAGCAGCAGCAGCCATACACTTCAGAATATTGTATGTAAATTAAAATATCTTTCTCTATGCCCATCACCCCCATGTGAATCCTCACAAGAAGTGTTTGTTTATGTCTGTATACCTAGTGTTGATCTATAGTATTGAAATGGGTCTGACATGAATTACCCTTTCTGAAGAAGTAGTTTCATTCGTGTATTCAACAACCCTTATTTTATGACTGTTAATGCCAGGGACTGCTTATGAGAATAACACAATTTAACATAACATAATTTAACTTTTACTTCTGCTATTTAGGGGCTTCTCTGGTTGCTCAGAGGGTAAAGCATATGCCTACAATGAGAGAGATCGGGGTTCGATCCCTCGGTCGGAAGATCCCCTGGAGAAGAAAATGTCAACCCACTCCAGTACTCTTGCCTGGAAAATTCCATGGTCTGTGTTTTTGCTTCTGCTAATCCCTGATTTCAAAATCAGAAGACCCAAAGTAAAAACCAAACTTTGGCAAGATAATTAACTATTGAGACTTAGTTTCCTCACCTATAATATGAGGTAAGAACTCCTATGTCAAAATGTTATTTTGAGGATTAAACCACTTAACATAAAGGTAAATTGAAAAATACTAGTAATCAGATAATTATCAAGAATTGTTATTGGCCAAACGTTTGTATCTTCCTCAGATTCATATGTTGAAACCCTAACCCCCAACATGATGGTATTTGGAGGTGAGGCCTTTGGATATAGTCAGGTGTAGATGAATTCAGGAGGATGCTGCTAAGTCACTTCAGTTGTGTCTGACTCTGTGTGACCCCATAGACGGCAGTCCACCAGGCTCCCCTGTCCCTGGGATTCTCCAGGCAAGAACACTGGAGTGGGTTGCCATTTCCTTCTCCAATGCATGAACGTGAAAAGTGAAAGGGAAGTTTCTCAGTCATGTCCAACTCTTCGCGACCCCATGGACTGCAGCCCACCAAGCTCCTGCATCCATGGGACTTTCCAGGCAAGAGTACTGGAATGGGGTGCCACTTCCAATAACAGGCTAACTGCCCTTTTTAGAAGAGACCTTAAATCTAGCCCTTTCTCTCCATTCTATGAGACCCCAGTAAGAAGACAGCCTCCCGCAAGCCAAGAAGGGCGCTCATCAGGAATTAAATCAGTCTGCACTCTGATCTTGGGGATCCAGCCTCCAGAACTGTGAGAAATCAGTGTCTACAGTTTAAGGCACCCAGTTACGATGTTGTTAAGGAAGCCATAAACAGGTGACTTTTATCTGGCACACTACCTGTCCACTTCTGTGACACTTCTCCATATTATAAAGTGTTTATATTAAAGTATCTATTTATTGCTTATCTGTCTTTCTTTGCTTAGTCTTCCAACACTGCTTAATTGCTTTTGTTTTAGTCTTTACTACCAAGAAAGGATAGTTTTCTTACATATATATGTAAGAATATTTACTTCTTAATACATACAGAATTTATCATTTTAATCTCTTTAAGTTGCTTTAAAAGAAGGTGTCTTTCTTAGAGCATAAAGTAAATAGCAGTACATAAAATGTCCCTTAAGTGATTTTTTCTTAATTTAAAACGCAGATTTCAAAATATCCAGTTACAGAATATGCAGCAGGAAAAAAACAAAAACAAAAACAATCGATTGACAGGCAAAAACATGTATTTTATTCAGGGAAGAAAAAAAATCTTCCAAAGGCTCCATTCTTCTTTTTTTTTTTTCCATTCTGTTGTTGTGGTTGCCTAGAAACCAGGACTAGGATCATGATTTAAGGGAGTGTAATTTTATGTCTTTTTTCCCCCTAATGCAGAAAGAGAACTGCACTAAATATCACTCAAAATTAACAGCATCTCAGTAGAATTTACTGATACTTCCCTCTGGGTGGTTGTACAGGCAGACCTGCTGCTGGCTGTCTTTAAAACTAAGGACACAGATGTTTGTTAACTGGGCAGCAGTGAGTAGCCAGTTTTCTGCTCCCTTCTAAACCAGAATTAACTCTCTTCTATTTTTCAGGCCCCCAGTCTCAGAAGTTTTGTGCCCTGCAAATCTGCAAGTTATAAACTATTTTGCAACTTTCTTTACAACCATAGCCTTATGCATTGGACTGTTGCAAATTATTTTTAAAACAGTGTCTCTAGTAACAAAGAAAAATGGCAAGGACTACACAGTGAAAGGTGAATATCATTTCATTTATCCTTTCCTGTGTACCTGATTTATCAAAGTATAACTAAAAATACACTGTTCAGAAAACTCAAGTCCAAATGTGCTGGTTATGAAGAGCTAAACATAATAACATTGATAACAATTCTATAGAGGATGTGCTATTTGGATTCATGTGAAAGACATGTGATCTGCCATTTAGTTCTATTGTATTCAAGTGCTTTTTCTTCCTATTTCAGATGATGCCAGATATTAAATTTAACCAGACTTTAGTTCTCTCCCCAAGGAAAGAATGATTTGTGTTTGAAATGATCTGCTGGTACTGAGAAACTGGAATAGTCCAGCCCTGAATTGCTAGTTACAAAGGTGTGTTTCAAATCAAATGGGACTCGATAAAGCCATTTGACAAAGAGAGATTAGCATTAAGTCCAAATGTAAACAGTTTAGGCAAAGAGTAAGACAATGAGAGGGCGGAGGGAAGCTGATTAGTAATTCAGATTTTATCTTGGCTGAAAAGAGACTGATAACTAGAGTCCTAGCAATCTTCACCTTTTGTTTACCATCTGTACTGTGAGTTCCCCAGCAGAGAACCAGCTCATTTGGGGACAGGAGAGCAGAAGGGCATAGCTTCTCATAGGAGAGAGAAACCAAAAGCCACGCTAAACACCATCAATTAAAAGGCATTAGTCCTGTAGAAGCTGCCCATTAAGAGTGTTGAGCATACACAGATGCTGTTGCTGAGTGCATGACACCAGTAATTAGATATCACAAGTAGGAGGACTTCACACACTATTTAGCAAAAACACTGCACTGTTTTTGCATAAACTTTTGCTGTAACTTTAATTGCAGTGAATTTTGCCAATGCTGGTCAAAAGAAATATCTCCATTTTATAGCAGCCAGGACTGTTGCTTTCTAATTAGGTTTAAGACACATCACAAAATAGATAAGATTACCGAAGAGAAGAATGGCAAAAAAAGAGTACTGAGCTATTGTAAGTGCATTAGTTATGATAAATATCTATCCTCAGTCAAGAAAAATTAAAGCCCAATTTATTCTTATACATTTTCGTGTTCTTTGTCATTGATGACTGATGGCTTGTCTTTTGAGTGCATCTTTAAAGCTTTAAAATAAATAAAACAGAACTTGAATCTGCATCTCAGTTGCTGCAGTACATTTTCAGCACTACTATAATGTGTTCAAGAAACATTTTGTGCATTTAAGAAACTGATTCCTTTTCTCATTCTTAGAATCTCCCTCTCAAATTCTCTTTCTCCCTCTAATATACTGTGTTTTTTTTTTTATTCAGAGGAAAAAAGATAAAATTATTCTAACTGATACAGAATCTATGGAATCTATAAAAATGGGTTATTGAGAACTGGCCTTCTGTGGACTAACCTCAATTTTCTGAGAAGCATCACACATACAAAAGACCCTTTTTTTCCTTCCCTGATGTCTCAGGGAAAAGGTAATGAAAGAGTAGAATCCTCATCCTATTCCTGAAATCAGGGCTCTATAAATACAAATCTGACCATCCCAAATACATGACACTCAAAACCTCTCAAGGGAGTAAGACGTGTAGTATGCAGATTACCAGAAAAGGCAGATTAAACAAATCATTCAGGCATCCCTGATGCTTCCTTTCTGCTTCCCACACATCTCTGTATGAGCTCTGTACATTACCCTCATTAGAACAATCTGTACAAGCCCGTAGGTCTCTTTGGAAGAGCATCACAGTAAGGAAACAGAAATCAATGGCAAAAGCTTCAGGAAGATAATCAGGCAGTCCCTAGGACAGTGAGGAGGCAGGAAAATAACAGCTTGTAAAGCTTGACAAGCTCGAGTCAGATGCAGCTTCAGGACTCCTGTTGCTTGGTGTCTGCATCCTGAAATAAGAACATTGTTCTTAAGGGATGGCCAGGGCCCTGCTGTCTTCATTTAGGATGCATAAAGCTGCCCAAGGTAGAGGCCCAGGGTGATTTAGAGAGTATATTTCTTAGAGAAATGAAAACCAGACCTTTGGGAAGACTAAATATAAAATAAAATAAAATACCTCAGAATCTGCAGGTGTATGTACATGTAGAAGTGAGTGCAGGTCTGAGCCTGTGTATTGGGACCCATTGATGAGCTGGGTGCAATCAATAATCGAGCAGCCTTGCACAGAGCTATTTAGCTACTAGTCTAGGAAAAGAAAAAGAAAGTGGACTGTACAGGCAAGAGATAAGTACAGCCCATGATTTTATTTTTTTTATCTATTGTTTTCCAAACTAAAATTATCTTGCTTTTAAAAATTGCATTTCAAATTTTATGCACTTTGAGTCCTTTTTCAGAAATTATGGTTCATAACTTTTATAATATATATATAGTGTATATTACTTTGTATATATATAAATATTTCTAATATATATATAGCATGCATAAATATATATTACTATATGTTGCATAGTATGTATTAATAAATACATATTCAAAAACATGAAATGCAGTCTACAAATTCCTAATTCCATAATAAAAGATTGCAGATGATGTTCCAAAATTTCCTACTGCAAGTTATGAGTACAGAACAGAAACTGAAGTGCAATCTAATTGCTTTGAATACAAAAATATTATTTAATTGACTTGGTATTTGTATAAGATGATTAGTCTTCTCACCAGTTGAAAGAAGCTATCAGAACTAAAGAAACAAAAGTATATCTGATCCTATGAGGCACAAGTTACTAAAACTTCTCCCTCTTGGGAGGAAAGTGCTTGTCCATATGAGGTAAATTATCTCTCCAAGGGAGCCAAATAATCATAATGCTTTTCAGAGGCCAAGTAATAATTCAGAGATGAGTAAAATTTTTCCATGGCACGTATGAGTTTAGGGTGTTGATAGATTCCCCCAAGCCTTTCACATTAGAAATGTTGCAAGTGGTCCAATAATTTGATATTTCTAAACAGAAATGCATTTACTCAACGTGTAGAGATCATAGCAGTCTTGGTGATAGGAATTTGCTGACTCTGTAGGTGTGCACACAGAAAGGCTTACTGACAGCATTTAAAACTTTAAAACATATTAGGATAGTAAGATAAAACCATATTAGGATATGAACTATTCCACACCATGTATGCACATGCATACACACTCTGATCATTGAGTAATTGCACACATGTCATACACAGCCACTCCCTCTCAAGAGCACAACTAAAAACTCTCCCATCATTTAGTCAGAAGCGTTGCCATTTGTCATAAAATATCTTTCTTTATTTTCTGTGATGGAGCTAACTACAGTAGATGCTGAGGTGATAATAGAAGAATATTTGTTTTTCCAGCTTCTTTCTTAGGGATATTTATTATTGGATCAATTTCATTGTCGAGCCTTCCAAGTACATTTACAGATCACTGTAAGACAAGGAGGCCTGGCATGTTGTGATTCATAGGGTCACAGAGAGTCGGACAAGACTGAGCGACTGAACTGATAGGGTTGATGGGCAGTTAAGTCAGGGGCCTGTGTGTACCTCAAATGGTGGCTGAGTTTTCTCAGCCGGGACATTCAGTTCTGGTGCAGTTAGTAGAAAAAAAAAAAAAAAAAAAAAACATAGCTGAGTCTTCAGTAAAACTGAAGAAACAGTCTCCCTTCAAAATTATACTTTCATTGAAATGACAATGTTTAAAGCCAAAACAGCCAAATATATAGGAGAGAAAATAGTCCATGTTCTCAAGTAATGAAAATGCATCGATTTATCACACACTGTTTATTCTTCTGGTTTGACTTCTATTTTTTATAAACATAAAATAATTTATAAACATTTTTCAAAGTAACCTGAAAAATTATTGCAAATTCATCTTGGGCACTGGCCCTGAATGTAAAATAAAAAAAAAATAATAAAAAAAAGTAACTGTATTTAAATAAGTAGAAGCAGAGAAGGCAATGGCACCCCACTCCAGTACTCTTGCCTGGAAAATCCCATGGGTGGAGGAGCCTGTAAGGCTACAGTCCATGGGGTCGCTGAGGGTTGGAACGACTGAGCAACTTCACTTTCGCTTTTCACTTTCATGCATTGGAGAAGGAAATGGCAACCCACTCCAGTGTTCTTGCCTAGAGAATCCCAGAGACAGGGGAGCCTGGTGGGCTGCTATCTATGGTGTCATACAGAGTCGGACATGATTGAAGCCACTTAGCAGCAGCAGCAGCCAGCAAAAGTGTGATTTTTATATTAAAACTATACAAGTGATATAACATCATTATGAATTATTGTAGAGTCTTTCTTTCTTCCTAATTAATTTCTTTATGCCTAATTTATTCATCCTTAATTATCTTCTTTTGCAGGTCCTTGTATAAGAGGATTGAAAACTTAGGAAACTTATCCTCTTTATTGGACAAATAGTTAAACCAGAAGAAATCAATAAATTTTAGAGTATTGAAGAGATTGTGAAATTTCTCCTTAAAGCTTCTCAGCAGAACATCATGTTATATCACATTTATAGTTTCATCCTGATTTGCTATACTATACTTCCACTAATTTGGGGAATATGAGCTCACCATCAACTTCATCTTATTTTTCCATCTTCTCCAAATAGCATTTTCTTGTAATTCAAAAAATCTCTTAAAATGTTAATAGTTCAAAATGTTCTGGAAATAAACTCTTTTTTGATAAAATGGCACAAATGAACTTCCAGAATAATAAACTTGTAGGAATCATCAGGAAAAAAAAAATTGTAAGAGTAATGAACATGGCATATATTACCAAATATTTAGAAATTATTGAAAAGTTTTGATAATTGAGAGTGTGGTGGTCCTGGTATTGTGACATGGGTAATTATAAAACTAATGTAGGACAGTTGAAGCATTTAAATTTAACAGAGAAAAATGGTAGCAACTTAATAAATGATGTAAATATCATGGTTGTGAAAGGTGCTCAGTCGTGTCCAACTTTTTGTGTTCCCTTGGACTGTCCTTGGAATTCTCCAGGCCAGAATACTCCACTGGATAGCCATTCCCTTCTCCAGGGGATCTTCCCAACCCAGGGATCAAACCCTGGTCTTCTGCATTGCAGGTGGACTCTTTACCAGTTGAGCCACAGGGAAGCCCAAGAATACTGAAGTGGGTAGCCTATCCCTTCTCCAGCAGATCTTCCCGAACCTGGAATTGAATTGGCATCTCCTGCATTGCAGGTGGATTCTTTACCAACTGAGCTATGGTGGTTAGTTACTTATAAAAAAAATTCAGTATGTTTCTTCACCTCATTTTTCATAGGTTTATAATGTGATTCAATGATATAGAGGTAAGTTCAGTTCAGTCGCTCAGTCATGTCTGACTCTTTGTGACCCCATGAATTGCAGCATGCCAGGCCTCCCTGTCCATTACCAACTCCTGGAGTTCACCCAAACCCATGTCCATCGAGTCAGTGATGTCATCCAGCCATCTCTTCCTCTGTCGTCCCCTTCTCCTGCCCCTAGTCCCTCCCAGCATTAGTGTCTTTTCCAATGAGTCAACTCTTCACATGAAGTGGACAAAGTATTGGAGTTTCAGCTTTAGCGTCAGTCCTTCCAGTGAACACTGGGGTAACAGGCAAATTTGGCCTTGGAATATGGAGTGAAGCAGGACAAAGGCTAGTAGAGTTTTGCCAAGAGAACACACTGGTCATAGCAAACACCCTCTTCCAACAACACAAGAGAAGACTCTACACATGGACATCACCAGATGATATATAGGTAAAATAAATGTAAAAAACACATAGAATCTATACAAACAACATGAAAAGTATCTAATATATTAAGTGGGAAAAAGGAAGGTGCAAACTTATGTAACAATGTGCTTTCATTACATTATTTTGTGTGAATATGTGTTTCTATACCCATCAAATGTTCCTGAAAAGACCCAAGATGCTGCTGATATGGTTGACAACACTGAGAGCCTCTTGAAAAAAGTGTTAAAAGAAATAGGTTTAGATAAATGATTTGCTTTTTCAATACACAAATTTGAAATTATTGAAATTCTTACCCTTAACATGTTGATTTTTGTAAAGTTTTTATTTTTAAAGTTTTATTAATGCTAGTTAATGAAATAAAATATATTCTACTTCAAAACTTCCCACATGAAATTTTCTTTCTTTCTTTTTTTTAACCCTAACCCAAAACCTGTGGGACATTGGGGAAGGTTCATAGCAATACAGGCATACCTCAAGAAACAAGAAAAAGTCAAATAAAGAACCTAACTCTACATCTAAAGCAACTAGAAAAGAAA
The DNA here is from genome assembly GCA_006410615.1 of Neotragus moschatus. NCBI lineage: Eukaryota > Metazoa > Chordata > Mammalia > Artiodactyla > Bovidae > Neotragus > Neotragus moschatus. Next base: position 12,844 of record SJYA01009108.1, read on the forward strand.
CAAATGAAGAACCCTAGGGTTAGTAGAAGGAAAGAAATCTTAAAAATTAGGGCAGAAATAAATGCAAAAGAAACGAAAGAGACTATAGCAAAATTCAACAAAGCCAAAAACTGGTTCTTTGACAAGATAAATAAAATTGACAAACCATAGCAAGACTCATCAAGAAACAAAGGGAGAAAAATCAAATTAATACAATTAGAAAAGAAAATGGAGAAATCATAACAGACAACACAGAAATACAAAGGATCGTATGAGACTACTATCAGCATCTATATGCCAATAAAATGGACAACTTGGAAGAAATGGTCAAATTCCCCATGAAATTTTCTTTTTGTATGTAAATTTTTCTACTTACTAGGTAATCACAATAATACTATATTTTCACTTTCTTTATATGTACTGCACAATTTTTTTAACTTCAATATATTCCATCAAACACTATACCAGCCTCAGAAAAAAACTGTCAAATTTTAAACATCTTGATAAAATGAACTTTGCCTTTTGAACATGTAATATATTGAAACTAAACTGTGTTCAATAGCATTTACTCTTTTTTTCTGCTTTTATTTATTTATTTATTTATTTTACTTTACAATACTGTATTGGTTTTGACCTACATTGACATGAATCCACCACAGGTGTACATGAGTCAAGCTTGCATGGAAGATCTCTTCATGTCTCCTCAAGAACTTGCATCATTTTACTGACTAAAAACATATACTTAATCTTTACCCCATTATAAAGGAATCCTTCTTATAAAAGGATTAAAAAGAGAGCGAATAATTCTTGATATAAGAGCCTCCTTTGCCAGCTCCAATTGCTCACTGAGCTCAGTTCAGTTCACTCACTAAGTCGTGTCCGACTTTTTGCAACCCCATGAATCACAGCACGACAGACCTCCCTGTCCATCACCAATTCCCGGAGTTCACTCAAATTCAGGTCCCTGATGCCACCCAGCCATTTCATCCTCTGTCGTCCCCTTCTCCTCCTGCCCCCAGTCTCTCCCAGCATCAGAGTCTTTTCCAATGAGTCAACTCTTTGCATGAAGTGGCCTAAGTATTGGAGTTTCAGCTTTAGCATCAGTCCTTCCAGTGAACACCCAGGGCTGATCTCCTTTAGGATGGATTGGTTGGATTTCCTTGCAGTCCAAGGGACTCTCAAGAGTCTTCTCCAACACCACAGTTCAAAAGCATCAATTCTTCAGTGCTCAGCTTTCTTCACAGTCCAACTCTCACATCCATACATGACCACTGAAAAAGCCACAGCTTTGACTAGATGGATCTTTTTTGGCAAAGTAATGTCTCTGCTTTTGAATATGCTCTCTAGTTTGGTCATAAGTTTCCTTCCAAGGAGTAAATGTCTTTTAATTTCATGGCTGTAATCACCATCTGCAAGGATTTTGGAGCCCTGAAAAATAAAGTCTGACACTGTTTCCACTGTTTCCCCATCTATTTTTCATGATGTGATGGGGCCAGATGCCATGATCTTTGTTTTCTGAATATTGAGCTTTAAGCCAACTTTTTCACTCTCCTCTTTCACATTCATCAAGAGGCTTTTTAGTTTCTCTCACTTTCTGCCATAACAGATGTCAAATGGAGTTGTTGGACACCTCCTTCTTCCTTACTGAAAACTTCACCACCATTGACTGCCAAGAAACTCTTTAGGCCCATTCATCTGCTTTTTCTATTACCACCTAGCAAGTCTCCTCAACAGACATTGACTGGGTGCCCTACAATTCANTCTCTCACTTTCTGCCATAACAGATGTCAAATGGAGTTGTTGGACACCTCCTTCTTCCTTACTGAAAACTTCACCACCATTGACTGCCAAGAAACTCTTTAGGCCCATTCATCTGCTTTTTCTATTACCACCTAGCAAGTCTCCTCAACAGACATTGACTGGGTGCCCTACAATTCAACTCAACTTCAACACTACTTACCTGTAGATAGCATCAGTTCCCACAGGTTAAAAAGGCTCAGTCCCTCAAGATGCACACCACCCCTCCCCATCTCAGATGCCAATCATAAATATATGTTGTCACCAGGTTCTGACCCACTCAGACATGGATGGGAGGAGGTTCCCATGACTTCTCAATAACTTTCTTGAGCACATCACAGAACTCAGACATTTATTTATTTATGCTCACCAGCTTATTATAAATGATATAGATGAAGACATAAATGGGGTTATGTCTAGAGGGTCCTGAGCACAGGAGCTTCTGTATCCGTGGAACTGGAGTTCAGCACTCATATGGGTAGATTCAACATTCTGGAAGTTCATCAGATTTTACTGTTCCAGTGTCTTTTAATAAAGTTTGATCTTCACCTTCACACTTTCCTTTCTAGAGGTTTATAGTTGAAGCTAAAAGTTCCAACATGCTAATCATTTAGTCTTTCTGTTAACCAGCTCCATCCTGAGGCTTTATAAGGGGTTCTATCATAAGTCACTTCATTGGCAGAAGCTCAACAAAAACTAAAATATAAGAAATTCCAATGATTTGAAGACTTTGTGCCAGAAACCTGGGACAGTAACCAAATATATTTCTTATTTTCAGTTCAGTTCAGTTCAGTCGCTCAGCTATGTCTGACTCTTTGCAACCCCAAGAATCGCAGCATGCCAGGCCTCCCTGT
>SJYA01009109.1:0-14215 GCA_006410615.1 Neotragus moschatus
GATAATTACAGTCGGTGTTGTGGCTCCCTTCCAGACCTCACTTCTCTGCATTTATACCCCTGTAGTTATGGATGTAAATGCACAGTCTTATGCAAATAGGATCATACTCTGCCTGTGGAGTGTTTCTGTTCTGTTTTCTTTTAGCTCGTCCACATGCCAGAGCCTATATCTTTATGAGCACTTTTGGAAAGCAGTTACTTTGCAAAGCAAAATAAGCTTTGTGTTTTCTTAGCCCGAACACAGGGCTGTATTTCCTGTCTGCAGATGAATTGCTGGTGGCTCATACCGGGTATCTTGGGCAAGTACAGAACCTAGCACACATTGGGGAATCTAAAATTGTGGAGGGCAGGAACCCAGCAGTGACTTAGGACACAAGTGTCTGGAAGGAAAGCAGTCTCTGGGCTGGCTGGGAGCATGCAGTACGGGTTGAGACATTCTTGCTGGAGTCACAGAGTAAACCTTCTGGATTTGAAGTGCTGAAGGCTGAAGGTTCTTGAAGGTTGAGAGGGTGCCTTAGGGGTTTCTGAAGGCCCTCATTCCCCTATCTCAACTCTGCTGCTGCTGCTAAGTCGCTTCAGTCATGTCCGACCTGTGCGACCCCATAGATGGCAGCCCACCAGGCTCCCCCGTCCCTGGGATTCTCCAGGCAAGAACACTGGATTGGGTTGCCATTTCCTTCTCCATTGCATAAAAGTGAAAAGTGAAAGTGAAGTCGCTCAGTTGTGTCTGACTCTTAGCGACCCCATGGACTGCAGCCCACCAGGCTCCTCTGTCCATGGGATTTTCCAGGCAAGAGTACTGGAGTGGGGTGCCATCACCTTCTCCGATCTCATCTCTACTCCAGGCCAATTGAATCAGAAAGTCTGGGATAGAGACCTGGCATGCTCCTGTTTCAAGCTCTCCTCCCCTAGGGATGCTGAGGAAATAGAGGCTAAGCTAATTCACATATGCAATGAACCTGGGGTCCCATAGCTGGTAGTTGACAGCCTTAGGATTCCAACCCAGGTCTTCTGGACCCCAAGAATGACTACAACTGTTCTGAAGGACTTGCCTACCCTTAGAAAAGGGGAGGCATTGGGCTTAGCTGTTAGCCCTCCAGTTTGGTGTTCCTGCTAAGCCTCTGTAAAGATTTCTTCGCAGAGTCTGTGTGCTGTTTGCAGGGCCAGCTAGAGAATGCATGGGCCCCTAGGAATTTTGTGGACCTGAGAACCAATCTGGCTTAAGGAATAATCTTCAAACTGGAAGTCAGTTCTGCCTTTAGCAGTGAGTAAACACCAGGCAGGTTGTTTTGCTTACATGAGCATCAGTTTGCTCATCTGTGAAATGGCCTCATTGGTACAATAATCTGGGTTCCCTTACCTGGCTCTTATGAAGATCTGTAGAGAATTTGGTCAGTAGGTTGGTCTAAGGCACTTGTGAGAGGTAGCAGAACGATTTGTAAGGCATGAGGCAATGTGTTTCCTGGGCTGCAGGCATTTTCTGGGTCAGACTTTCATGAGAATCCTGAATGAGGATGAAGCACCACATGTGGTCCTCAGATGAACAGCATCTGTGACCCCTGGGTTAGGAAAAGCAGAATGCTAAGCTCCCCACTCAGACCTACTGAAACAGACTCTGCATTTGAACAGGATCCCTGCAAGCATACTAACATTTGAGAAATGATGGACTAAAAGAACCTGGAGCTCAATAGGGCAGAGAGGGCCAAATCTGAGTCACCTCTAAGACTCCTAGCTCTATGCAAGAAGAGAGGAAGAAATTGTGGATGCTGGCTGCATGATTGAAGGAATGAGTGGATGGATGATTGAATGACAACCAATGGCTACTTTTAGACCTGACCCATGCAAAGAGCCTTCCAGACTAGTGATTCTCAAGTATGACTATACATTAGAGTCACATGGAGAGCTCTGAAGATTCTTGTTGTCCAGGGAGTACCCCTTTATCATGAAAATCAGAATTGCAGGGGATAGTATCAGTATTTTAAGTTCCCTAGATGAGATCCAGTTTTCTGCACCAGTGTTTCCCAACCTCAGCACTAGTGACAGTTAGAGCCAGATCATCCTCTGTGGTGGGGGCCATCCTGTGAGTTTCAGGATGTTTCACAGCATCCCTAGCCTGACCCACTAGAAGCCAGCAGCACACCCCAATTGTGACAACCAAAACTGTCCCCAGACATTGCCAGTGTCCCTTCAGAGGGGCACAGTTACCTCCAGTTAAGAATCATAAATCTAGACTGAGTCTGAAACTCTCGTGCTTCCAAGGGCCTGGCAAGTCACATATAGAAAGCAGTAAGACAGGCAGGTGAGAACAGTCCCCAGGTGAGATCCAGCCACCTGCATCGCCACCTGACTGGGGCTGGAACTAGCAGAACTGATTTTTCAAGGGAAGCTAGAAATGTGATTTGCAGCTTCCTTTGCAACAATGTTTATATGTTGGCTATCTGAATATCTTCATTCTTTTTTTTTTTTTTTGAATTCATAGACAATTTTTTTTAGAGCAGTTTTAGAGCCACAGCAAAAAAATGAAAGTAGTTTTCCATATAGGCTGACTACCTCCTCCACACACAGCCACCCCTCCCATTAAGGTTCTGCACCGGAGGGGAGCATTTGTTGTAGTCGATGAACAAGCATTATTATCAGCATCATTATTGCCCTGTAAGCATCATTGTATTGCATTATCAACATCATTATCAACTGGTCTGTAGTTGACCTAAAGGTTCCTTTGTATTGTACATTTTATGGATTTTGACAAACATATAGTGACATGTATATATCATTATGGGGCCTCCCTGCTGGCTCAGTGGTAAAGAGTCTGCCTGCCAATGCAGGAGAAGTGGGTTCGACGCCTAGGTCAGGAAGATCCCCTGAGAAGGAAATAGCTACCCACTCCAGTATTCTTGCCTGGAAAATCCATGGACAGAGGAGCCTGGCAGGCCACAGTTCATGGAGCCGGAAAGAGTCAGACAATACTTTCTGTGACTAAAACAACAACAACATCCATCATTGTAGTAGTGCACAGAAATGCCTCACTAGCCTAAAAATGCCACAGGCTCTGCCTATTCATCTCTCCTGCCTCTTCTCCCCAAATCCCTGCAGCCTCTGATCTTTTTACTGTCTCTATACTTCTGCCTTTCCCAGAATGTCACTGAGTTGCAGTTATACACTATGTAGCCTTTTCAGACTGGCTTCTTTCACTTAGCAATATGCATTTTAAAGCTCCTCTGTGTCTTGATAGCCCATTTCTTTTTAGTGCTGAATAATACTCCATGGCATGGTTTAATTATTCACCTGTTGAAGGACATCTTCGTTGCAGTTTGAGCATTTAAAAATTAGTGGAGGAGCTCAAGAGACCCACAAGTGAGGAAGAAAGCTGAGCACAAAGGCTTGGGGGAGGGAGACTTGTCTTAGAGAAACTCTGTGAGCACACCCCCCATGTTTGGACCTCACACTAAATAGCACAGAATGGAAGCAGTGCTAAGAGTGCCCTGTGGGGATTCTTCTAGCACTTCCCAGCTATCCACGGACAGGACACTAACCCCCAGAGAGGGAATGTGGAGGTCTGTGGAGTCCATCACAGATCAGAAATAGGGTCAGAATCAGTGCTTCTTCCTTAGGCAGATCTGATTTTTATTATCAGTCCATCTACTAAAATCTCCACCCACAGGTACTTTCCATTTCAGCCCAGTTCCAGAAATAACCCTCACATAATTGCTAAGTACTAAGCTTAATTTCTTTTCATCTTTCACAGGCAAAATGAATGATAGCCCTTTGAAATGAGTAATAGCCCTGGGTGACCACCTCACCCAGGTTTGCCCAAGACAGACATCCAAAGCCCCAGAAACCCCTCAGCCCAAGCAAACAGCGACAGTTGGTTGTGGTTGCTCTAGACAGCATCCCCATTCTACAGATGACTAAACTGAGGCCCAGATGGGGAGTGAGCTGCCAGAGCTCACTCATTGAGAGGGGTGTGCTTTGGTGGCAGACCTGGAATTGAAGCCCACATTCTTCTGCTTCCTGGCGCTGCTCTAAGACCCAGCAAAAGAAATCAGAACGAAGCATGGCAAAGGGAAAGAGCCAGGGGGACAGTTTCTCCACCACTGCCTTGCTATGGATCCTCAGGGCAGACTGTCCCTGCCAGCCCCAGTTTTCTCATGTGGTAATGGAGAGACTCATACTGTCTTTCTAGGGTGTCCGGGAGAGGAGTGATAATGATAAAAAGCTCACAGACATAGAAAACAAAATTGTGATTGCCCAAGCAGAAAGGGGAAGTATAAAATAGGGGTATGGGAGTAACAGATACACATTGTTGTGGTTTAGTCGCTAAGTCACGTCTGACTCTTTTGAGACCCTTTGGGCTGTAGGCCTCCATGCTCCTCTGTCATGAGATTTCCTAGGCAAGAATACTGGAATGGGTTGCCATTTCCTTCTCGAGGTGATCTTCCCCACCCAGGGATCGAACCCGTGTCTCTTGCATCTCCTGCATTGGCTAGCAGATTCTTTACTACTGAGTCACCAGGGAAGCCACAGATACATATTGCTATATATAAAATAGATAAACAACAAGGGTTTGCTGTATAGCACAGGGAACTATATTCAACATCTAATAACAATGTATAATGGAAAGGAATCTGAAAAAGTATGTATTTATATATGTATAGCTGAATCACTTTGCTATATATCTGAAATTAACATGATATTGTAAATCAAGATACTATGGTTCAATTTTGTTTATTATTTTTTTGGCCACACTACATGGCTCATAAGATCTTAGTTCCCTGATCTAGGCCCTTGGTAGAAAAAGCACAGGATGCTAACCACTGGACTGCCAAGGGAATGCCCTTTAATTTTTTTAAAAAAGCATAATGATGATAATAAACAGCATTGAATCATCAGCATAACTCAGTGAAGGGAATGCTCTCATTGGCCCTTTGACAAAAGAAGAAACAGGCTGGAGGTGAGAGGGGGGCGGTGGTGGTCATTTGCCCAAAGCCACTGCAGAGTGAGCCACAGAGCCAAACCCCAGACGTGTGACTTTTCTACCAGGCTTCCCCCATAGTGAGGAGCCTATGGAGTTCCTGCAAAACCCAAGCTCCCCACACCGCCACCCCACCTTATCGTCCCAGCAGGCAAAGGAAAGATCCTGGAAACAATTCAGCCCCTGGGGGTTATTTTTAGTTGCAGAGGTATCCATTTCTGCAAAACATGGGGGCCTCACCTGACCCGGCCCCTATAGGACCCACCAGCTGCTCCCAAGGATTAAATCTCAGCTGGCAGCGTTTTAAATAGATGCCCAGAGGAGAGAACAGGGTACTGGGCTTCATAATGGAGGAGCTTAGTAGATGCGGAGAGGAGGTACTTTGGGCTTGTGGCTTCAGGGTGAGATGGAGGAGGGAAAATTTGATTCCAACCGCTGATAGGAGTTAGGCAAAGAAGGGATTAGGGTTCCCACCTGACAGAAGGAAAGAGATGGGGGAAAAAAAAAAGATGCTTTGTCCAGGAACACATGATTAGTCAATGAGGGTGTAAAGAGAAAGGGAAGTGTGTTGCTGATTTAATCTGAAACGACTTTTATGAGGCAGGTTTCTGATTATAGTATGTATTAATATATGCCAGAAAATGGATAAATAGCTTGTGATCTGTTCCTATGATGGAATACAGTTCAGCAGTGGAAATGAATATTCCCCTTGAAAAGGCTGAGCTCAGTGAAGGAAGCCAGATGCAAAGGGCCATATTATATGAGCCCACTTGTATGGAATGTGGGCCTTCCCGGTGGTTCAGCAGTAAAGAATCCACCTGCAGTGCAGGAGACTTGAGTTCAATACCTGGGTTGGGAAAACCCCCAGGAGAAGGGAATGGCAATCCACCCGAGTATTCTTGTCTGGAGAATCCCATGGACAAGGAGTCTGGCGGGCTGCAGTCCATGGGGTTGCAGAGAGTTGGACCCGGCTGAAGCAACAGAGCATGCTCGCATATGGAATGTATAAGTTCAAGAACCATCTTCATCACTCGAAAAGGGAACTCCGGTCCCATTAGCAGTCGTTCCCCACCGCCCTCCTCAGTCCCTGCCAACCAGTAGTCTGCGTTCTGTCTCTGCGGCTTTTCCTTTTCCGGACATCTCACGTCAGTGGGGTCACACTGTGTGCGCCGTGTTGTGCCTGGCTGCTTTCACGTGGCGTGTTTCCAGGATTCGCCCCTGTTGTGGCTCCTTTCAGTGCCTCATTTCTTCTTAAGGCTGAGTAGTATTCCGTTATGTGCATGGACCACGTTTAGTTTGTTCGTTCCTCTGTTGATGGACATTTGGGTGGTTTTCACCTTTTGGCAATTGTGAATAGTGCTTCCAAGAACACGACCTTTTAAGAATCTTCTAGAACCTATTGGTGGGTTGTTGTGCGTAAAACCGCATGGTGCCCCACCCTAGGCCGTGAGACCTCCTGTTCCTGGGTCCCTGTTCACAACCACTGGGGAGGGGGCAGGCAGTGGGGACTTGGTGTGATAAGGCAGGAGAGTACCCCAAGTCCGTCTTGCTTATCAACTTTTAGGGGGACTCTTGTTTTTTTCTAGTTTTGATGATGAAATATTTCAAACATACAGAATATGTATGACACAGATACCTCTGTGTTCACTACACACTTAGCAGATGTGAACATAGATTTGCTTCAGATCTTTTTTTTTTTTTTTTTTAAGAAATAGTGGCAGAGCCAGTCCCCTCCCTTCCCCTCTTTCCCTCTCTAGATATGTTGTTGTCTTTCAGTCGCTAAGTCGTGTCTGACTCTTTGTGACCCCATGGATTGCAGCAAGCCAGGCTTCCCTGTCCTTCACCATCTCCCGGAGTTTGCTCAAATTCTTGTCCATTCAGTCAGTGATGCTATCCACCCATCTCATCCTCTGTCACCTGCTTCTCCTCTTGCCTTCAGTCTTTCCCAGCATCAGGGTCTTTTCCAGTGAGTCACCTGTTTGCTTCCGGTGGCCAGAGGATTGGAGCTTCAGCTTCAGCATCAGTCCTTCCAATGATTATTCAGGGTTAATTTCCTTTAGGATTCAGTGGTTTGATCTTGCTGTCCAAGGGACTCTCGGGAGTCTTCTAGATATGATCACTGCCCTAAAATCAGCCTATGTTAGTCCCATGTCTGTATGTATAACTTCACCAATGTGCATATGTCTATGAACTGATGGAGCAGTTTGTGTTGTTTCACATATATATTATACATACAATACACATAAACATGTCATTGTGCAACCTAACTTTTTTATTCAGCAACGGCCTTATGGGATTTATCAGTATTGATGCATCTAGAGCAGGGATTCTCAGCCAGATCTGTCTTCTGGGGATGTTTGGCAATACCTGGAAACATTTTTGGTTGTCTCAACCAGGGTGAGGTGGTGCTTTAGTCCCCACCACACTAGAAGTGTCTGATTCTTTGCGACCCTATAGATTATAGCTCACCAGGCTCCTCCGTCCATGGGATTTTCCAGGCAGGGATACTGGAGTGGGTTGCCATCTCCTTCTTCAGACTGGGGGTAGGCTGTTAGCATCCAGTGAGACCAGGCCAGGGATGCTCCTCGAATCCTGCAGTGCACAGGATGGGCCCCACAGCGGCAGAGTGATCCAGCCTCACATGTCAGCAACGCTGAGGCTGAGGAGCTCAGATCTGGATCTAGCCTGTTGCTGGTGTTTGTTTTGGCCGCGTCACACGGCTTGCAGGATCTTAGTTTCCCAGCTTAGGACTGGAGTCCTAACCACGGGACCACCAGGGAATTCCCTAACTCTGGTTCATTTTTGTTTTTAAGATGTATTTATTTGTCTGTTTCGGCTGCACTGAATCTTTGTTGCTGCAGGCAAGCTCACTAGTTGCNCGTCACACGGCTTGCAGGATCTTAGTTTCCCAGCTTAGGACTGGAGTCCTAACCACGGGACCACCAGGGAATTCCCTAACTCTGGTTCATTTTTGTTTTTAAGATGTATTTATTTGTCTGTTTCGGCTGCACTGAATCTTTGTTGCTGCAGGCAAGCTCACTAGTTGCAGTGAGCAGGGAGGCTACCCTTCACTGAGGTGTTGGGCTTCTCACTGTGGGGACTTCTCTTGCTGCAGGACCTGGGCTCGAGGTGTGCAGGCTCCGTAGCTGTGGCACACAGGCTTGGCATGTGGAAGCTTCTCAGACTGGGGATTGAACCCTTGCCCCCTGCATTGGCGGGCGAATTCTTAACAACTGGACCACCAGGGAAGCCCCTAGTCCACTTAGAAATAACTCCTCTGTGGTATTCCATTTTGTGTGACTCTGTGTTCACTCACTCAGTTGTGTCTGACTCTGCTGCCCCATGGACTGTAGCCCGCCGGGCTTCTCTGTCCATGGGATCTACCAGGCAAGAATACTGGAGTGGGTTACCATTTCCTACTCCGGGGAGAGGGGGCTCTTCCTGACCCAAGGATCAAGCCCACGTCTCTGGGGTCTCCTGCATGGGCAGGTGGGTTCTTTGCCACTAGCACCCCCCCGGGAAGCCCTTGGTGTGACTCGCCCCTTACCAAGAATCAGTAGACTCAGCTTTTCTGCTGCTGTCAGTGTGGCAGTGAAATGTGCCCCCACCTCCATGTCTCTCTGTTCACGTGCATGAGCTTCTCTCTTGGGCAAATAGTGAGGAATGGAATTGCTGGGGCCAAGTGACTCACAGGTGGCTCATTTCCTCAGTGTTGCCAAATTGCCTCTCAGCTGGTTCTGCCTACTGATCCTCCCAACTGTGTACGTAGAAGGGAAACTCTGGCTCTTTTCCTCTGGAGGAGGGGCCGATATTCCTCCTCCCCAGCCTTCTCTCTGAGGTTGACTGATCTGAAAAGAAGGCAGCTCCCTCTATAGAGCAGAATGAACTTCCTGTTTCTTTCCCCAACATAAGCTTAGAACACTGGACAGAGGAGCCGGGAAAGAGGCTTGGATGCTGACAGTGTATTGTTCCGGTTTTGTGTTGGGGGGTGTGTTTGTTTCATTGTTTCTAAGATGTTTTTGATGTGGACCAATTTTTAAGTCTTTATTGAACTTGTTACAATATTGCTTCTGTTTTTTATGCTTTGGATTTTTGGCTGAGAGGCATGTGGGATCTTAGATCCTGACCAGGGATCGGAACCCACAGCCCCTGCATTGAAAGGAGAAGTCTTACCCACTGGGCCCCCAGGGAAGTTCCCTGAACACTGTATCTTGTGCCGAGTGTCCCTTAGCTCCTAGCTTCCCTCTCTCCCCTTCCGACCTTCTCCCATGCGCTCCCTTTGCCTGGATCATCTTCTCTCTTCCACCCCTCATCCTCTAGGAAATCTTTGCTCATTGTTCAGATCTCGGCTTAAGCACTGCTACCTAAATGAAGTCTGACCTCCTCAGTTAAGATAGTTGCTGAATTAAACCCTTCAAAGCACCATGTGCCTCTCCCTTATGAGTTTTGACCTCCATTTGTGGGATTAATTAACCATTTTGCCTCCCTACCAGACTATGAATCCCACAAAGGTAACCCCTGAACCCACTCTTGCTAATGGCTGCTTCTCTGGCACCTATCAAGAGCCTGGCACATGGTCAGAACTCATAAATCCCCACTGAAGCCTGGGTGATCTTGAGACAGTCTCTCAGGATCTGTTGCCTCCTCTGTCAGGTGCTATGTTAGTTTCCTAGGGCTGCCATAATGAGTGACCGCAAACTAGAGGGCTTGAAACAACAGACATTTATTCTTTCCGTGTTCTGAAGGCTGGAGTCCAAAGTCAAGGTGTCTGGGTCCTTCTAGAAGCCTCAGGAGAGGAACCATTCATGCTCCTCCCCTGGTTTCTCGTGTCTTCCAGCCATCCTTGGCATTCTTTGGCTTGTACACACATCACTCCAATCTTTGCCTCTGACCTCATATGGCTTTAAAAAAAATTATTTTATTATTCTTATCTTATTTATTTTTTTGGTCACTTGGCATGTAGGATCTTGGTTTCCTGACCAAGGATCAAACCTGCACCCCGTGCATTGGAAGCATGGAGTTTTAACCACTAGACCATCAGGGAATCCCCCTCATCTGGCTTTTTGTAGAAATTTCCTTTGGCTGCCGTAATGAAGTACCACAAACTGGGTGGCTGACAACAGAAATGTATTGTCTTTGCAATTCTGGAAGCTGGAAATCCAAAATCAGGGTGTCAGCAGGGTCATCCTCTCTCTGATTCTCTGGTTCTAGGAAGGAAGCTTAGGAAAAGCTTCTGGAGGTGGCTAGCATCCTTGAAGTTCCATGACTTACAGCTGCATCACTGCAGTCTCCGCTTCCTTGTTTATACAGTCTTCTCTGTGATCCATCTCCTCTTATCAGGAACACCAGACACTGTATTAAGACCAACATAATCATATCACCTTAAATTAATTACATCTGCAAAGACGGTATTTCCAAATAAGGCCCCATTCACGGATACCAGGGGTTAGGACTTACCTCTTTGTGATATGTGAAAACATATCTCTGTGAGTTTAACTCGCAACACCGTCTTATCTGTGTCTACGTCTCCTTTTCTGCCTTTTACTAGAACACTCATTGGATTCAGGACAAACCCAGATGCTCCAGTGTGATCTCATCTTGAGATCCTTACTTTAATTACATCTGCAAAGATCCTATTTCAAATGAGGTCACTTTCTGAGGTTCTGATGGACATGAACTTGAGCAAGGAGGGGAGTACTGGTCCCTCCTGTAACTCACTGTAGGTAGGGATATCAATCCCTTATGTCCACCCTGGGGTGGAAAGCCTGGGGTCTGAGGCTGAACCCTTGAGGATGCTATGAAGGTATGTATTTGCCTAGGATACCATAGTAACTAAATTAAAACAAGGAACTCAGTAAGTAAAGAGAGTAGGGGAGGTTGTTATAATGTAACTAAAAGTGCCCAACATAACTGCAACGCTTAAGAGTATTCAGTCCACATTTGCTAGAATGTAAGCTCTAGGTAGACAGGAGTTCTTTCACTCACAATTATTATTAGCTACTATGTATCAGGACAGTGCCCAGCATGGTGGAAGGGAGGAGGCCGGGATGCAGGGCTCAGCAGCAAAGATGGTTAAGGTCCTTGTACTCACTGAAGGATTAAGATCAAGTCAACTTGTTGGGGTGTTTCCNGACAGGAGTTCTTTCACTCACAATTATTATTAGCTACTATGTATCAGGACAGTGCCCAGCATGGTGGAAGGGAGGAGGCCGGGATGCAGGGCTCAGCAGCAAAGATGGTTAAGGTCCTTGTACTCACTGAAGGATTAAGATCAAGTCAACTTGTTGGGGTGTTTCCCAGGTGGCGCTAGTGGTAAAGAGCCTGCCTGCCAATGCAGGAGACGTAAGAGATACGAGTTCAATCCCTGGATTGGGAAGAATCCCTGGAGGAGGGCACAGCAACCCACTCCAGTATTCTTGCCTGTAGAATTCTGTGGACAGGGGAGCATGGTGGGCTACAGTCCATAGAGTTGCAGAAAGCTGAACATGACTGAGTAACTTAGCATGCATGCACGCAACTTGTTGAGTGTATCAATAGTCTATAGTTATTTATATCAATAGCTTCACACTTACTTCAGTTCAGTTCAGTCGCTCAGTCATGTCCGACTCTTTGTGACCCCGTGAATTGCAACATGCCAGGCCTCGTGTCCATCACCAACTCCCAGAGTTCACTCAAATTCACGTCCATTGAGTTGGTGATGCCATCCAGCCATCTCATCCTCTGTCGTCCCCTTCTCCTCCTGCCCTCAATCCCTCCCAGCATCAGAGTCTTTTCCAATGAGTCACCTCTTCACATGAGGTGGCCAAGTACTGGAGTTTCAGCTTTAGCATCAGTCCTTCCAAAGAACACCCAGGACTGATCTCCTTTAGAATGGACTGGTTGGATCTCCTTGCAGTCCAAGGGACTCTCAAGAGTCTTCTCCAACACTACAGTTCAAAAGCATCAATTCTTCAGGCTCGGCCTTCTTCACAGTCCAACTCTCACAACCATACATGACTACTGGAAAAACCATAGCCTTGACTAGACGGACCTTAGTCGGCAAAGTAATGTCTCTGCTTTTGAATATGCTATCTAGATTGGTCATAACTTTCCTTCCAAGGAGTAAGTGTCTTTTAATTTCGTGGCTGCAGTCACCATCTGCAGTGATTTTGGTACATGGCCTAAAGAGGTCAAGCTTTCAAATTTGACAATATTAAAGTTCTTGTTTGTTTTTTATTCCTCTTTGGCTGCACTGGGTCTTCATTGTAGCATGCAGGCTTCTCTAGTGGCAACACACGGGCGTCTCTCTAGTTGTGACTTGCAGGCTCAGTAGTTGCAACACACAGGTTTAATTGCTTCAAGGCATGTGGGATCTTAGTTCCCTGACCAGGGATTGAACCCTCATCCTCTGTATTGGAAGACAGATTCTTAACCACTGGACCACCGGGGAAGTCCTGGATTTGACAATTTAGAGACAAAAGTCATCCAATCTCTAGATATAAAGAGAAGCTTTCCCTTCAAAATTCCCAGAGCTAGACTGATTATATCTTTTGATTAGTCTCTTGATTAACAGATCATATATTGTAACCTTGTTATCTCACATCCACATTGAGTGGCCTTTTCATTGGATTTAAGTAAACTATTTAAAGAGAGCTACTGGGGAATACTACTCAGCCGTAGAAAAGAATGACATCATGCCATTTTCAGCAATATGGATGGACCTAAAGATTATCATACTAAGTGAAGTAGGTCACAATGAAAAAGACAAATACTATATGATATCACTTATACATGGAATCCAAAATGTGACACAGATAAACTTAGCTACAAAACAGAAAAAGACACCCATAGAGAACAGACTTGTGGTTGCTGGGGTGGTGGGGGAGGGAAGAAATGGGAATTGGGGGTAAACAGATGCAAACTGTAGGAGGACGAATATCTCTCTATATATAATGGATAAACAGCAAGGTTCTACCATATAGCACAGGTAACTATATTCGGTATCCTATGACAAACCATAATGGGAAAGGATGTGAAGAGGAATGTATATGTATGCATAACTGAATCACTTTGTTGTACAGCAGAAATTAACACGACCTTATAAATCAACTATATTTCAATAAATTTTAAAATAAAATTTATAAAATACTTAAGACAGTCATCGGTACCATCTCCAGCTGTGAGAGCTAAGTAACTGTGTCTTACGACTTCATTCTAAATTCATTTTCTGGAAAATGAAGCTAGTTGGGGAGGGAAGGAATCAAGGTGATTAACTAAGTTGCCACCCCAGAAGACACCCGAGTTCCAAGTTGGGGGGAGTCGGTGACTGGCAGATTATGATAATAACAGTCTGAAGATAGGACTGAACTATTTCAAAAGATCTGCAAGACTTCCAGTGGGTAGTACAGTGTGTACAGTTTGACTAATAGTCATCAATCTTGTACCTCTAGTGGTTTGGTAAATGTGTTTGTAAAGAACTAGACCCGCCCCCCACCTTCATTTTAATTTGGAATCTTAAAATAGCTTTGATCTTGAAAAAGTTCAAGACTCATAAGTAGTTTATTATTTATTGTGCTGGTGCCACACAGCTTGCAGGGTCTTAGTTCCCCTATCAGGGATTGAATGCTCCATAGTGAAACCACCAAGTCCGACCGCTATGCTGTGCTGTGCTAAGTCGCTTCAGCTATGTCTGACTCTTTACGACCCTATGGACCGTAGCCCACCAGGCTCCTCTGTCCATGGGATTCTCCAGGCAGGCAGATTCTTTACCACTAGCGCCACCTGGGAAGCCCCCCCTAACTGCTGTACCACCAGGGAATTTCCAGAAGTTGCAAAAATGAAGCAGAGTTTCCAGCTTTCTCAGCTTCACCCAATGATAACATCTTACCTATTGATAGCTCATTATGGGGAAAAACAAAGCTGAAAATTGGGACTTCCCAGTAGTCCTGTGGTTAAGAATCTGTCTTCCTATGCAAAGCATGCAGGTTCAATCCCGGGTCAGGGAACTAAGGTCCTACATGCCACAGGGCAATTAAGGCTTTGCGCCACAGCTAGCCCCACTGGCTAACCACAATGAAAGATCCTGTGTACACAACTATGATCAGACACAACCAAATACATATTAAAAAACAGAAAAACTGGAGATTGACACCAGTATTATACCATTAACACCTACTATAGACTATTCAGGTGTTTTTCCTTGCACTTTAAAAAAATATAGTCCCTTGAAATTTTATCACACGTGTAGATTTGAGTAACCACCACC
>SJYA01009111.1:0-14688 GCA_006410615.1 Neotragus moschatus
GTCCCAAGCATCCTGTATCCTGTATTGAATATAGACTGACGATTTGTTTCTTACATGATAGTATACAAGGCTGTATATTGTTACCCTGCGTATTTAACTTATATTCAGAGTACATCATGAGAAACGCTGGGCTGGAGGAAGCACAGGCTGGAATCAAGATTGCCAAGAGAAATACCAATAACCTCAGATATTCAGATGACACCACTGTTACAGCAGAAAGTGAAAAAGAACTAAAGAGCCTCTTGATGAAAGTGAAAGAGGAGAGTGAAAAAGTTGGCTTAAAGCGCAGCATTCAGAAAACTTAAGATCATGACATCCAGTCCCATCATTTCATGGCAAATAGATGGGGAAACAGTGGAAACAGTAGCTGACTTTATTTTGGGGGGTCCGAAATCACTGCAGATGGTGATTGCAGCCATGAAATTAAAAGACGCTTACTCCTTGGAAGAAGAGTTATGACCAACCTAGATAGCATATTCAAAAGCAGAGACATTAGTTTGTCAGCAAAGGTCCATCTAGTCAAGGCTTATGATTTTTCCAGTAGCCATCTGTGGATGTGAAAGTTGGTACTGTAAGGAAAGCTGAGCGCCAAAGAATTGATACTTTTGAACTGTGGTGTTGGAGAAGACTTCTGAGAGTCCCTTGCACTGCAAGGAGATCCGAGCAGTCCATCCTAAAGGAGATCAGTCCTGAGTGTTCATTGGAAGGACTGACACTGAAGCTTAAACTCCAGTACTTTGGCCACCTGAAGTGAAGAACTGACTCATTTGAAAAGACCCTGATGCTGGGGAAGATTGAGGTCAGGAGGAGAAGGGGACGACAGAGGATGAGATGGTTGGATAGGATCACTGACTCAATGGACATGGATTTGGGTAGATTCTGGCAGTTGGTGATGGATAGGGAGCCTTGGTATGCTGTGGTTCATGGGGTCACAAAGAGTCGGATACGACTCAGTGACTGAGCTGAACTGAGTACCTATTGGATAGAGCCCTGTTTAATTTTATGGCAAAATAATCAAGATTCTAATTCTTTTCAACAAAGAGTTTAACATTCAGCTCAAGATAGACTTGGTCATTATACTACAAAATAAGAGAAAATATTATGCTTATCCTTATAAGAACATACAGCAGGTGGAGTGACCAGAGCTTTCAGAAGATAATTAAGGAAGGTTTCTTGCAATAGGGAAGTTTTGAGCCAGGGTTTTAAGACAATGCACGTGACTAGTTGGCACATCTGTGTTTCCTAGAAGATCATATAGTCAAGAGTCAACTTCAACTTGGAATATTTCATAATTTTAAAGAGTGTCCCTTATCACATATCTTGAGATTCTAAATTGAGGATTCTATGATCAAACCCTTTTCTAGGTTCTCACTTAAGTGACTGTTTTGCTGTGCCTCTCTTTATCATTTTGATTGCTTGAATTTGTGGGTATGATATAAGACCTGGATTCAGAAAATAATTTTTAGTTCTCTGTTGCTTTTCATAAAAATGTAAGGTTTAGAGGAAATTTTAATTTTTCTTTGCCATTCACCTAGTTTTACTAATCAGAAAAGTTACTATTTCCTCTTTTAAGTCTAATTTTAAAAGACCTATTTCTTAATTAGTCATGCATGTGAATAATGTTATATGTTCCTTTGTTGTTGTTTAGTTGCTAAGTCGAATCTGACTCGGGCTGTAGCTCACCAGGCTCCTCTGCCCATGGGATTTCTCAGGGAAGAATACAGAAGTGGGTTGCCATTTCCTTCTCCAGGGAGTCTTTCCAACCCAGGGGTCAAACCTGAATCTGCTTTATAGGCAGGTGGGTTCTTTGCCACTGAGCCACCTGGGAAGCACCATGTCCCTATGCATGCAAACCAAAAAAGTGAAGCCTTCCTATAAGTATTTAAGAACACTGTTTAGCAAATACATTCTTTTAACAATAACAACAGGAGAAAGTTACTGTTTTCTAAAAGGCTGGTGTATTGATATATTGGCCTGACTTCTGACCAGATGCAGCATTTATCCTGAAATTATCTGAGAATATGAGACCTAAGAAGTTGGAGGAATTTAGGTTAATTTTTTTTAAATTACAAAGCAAGTGGTGGTCAATTTTTAATTTTTAAAATTAATTTTCAATTATAGAACAATATAATATTTGTTTTCTTAAAATAACAAAGTTGTACAGAGAAGCCCCAATCCAGTTTTGAACTTTCTTCACCATTTATCTTTAAAGCTGTGAAATTAATTGCATGCATCCATGTGCTAAGTCACTTCAGTCGTGTCTGACTCTGCAACCCCATGGACTGTAGCCTGCCAGGCTCCTCTGTCCATGGGATTCTCTAGGTAAGGATACTGGAGTGGGTTGCCATCTCCTTCTCTGGGGAATCTTCCAGGCCCAGGGACTGAACCTGCATCTCTTTTGTCTCCTGCATCGGCAGGGGGGTTCTTTATTAATTAGTTAGTTCAGTTGCTCAGTGGTTTCCGACTCTTTGTGACCCATGGACTGCAGCACGACAGGCTTCCCTGTCCATCACCAACTTCTGGAGCTTGCTCAAACTCATGTCCATTGAGTCAGTGATGCCATCCAACTATCTCATCCTCTGTTGTCCCCTTCTCCCACCTTCAGTCTTTCCCAGCGTCAGGGTCTTTTCCAAGGACTCATTGCCTCCCATCAGGTGGCCAGTGTATTGGAGTTTCAGCTTCAGCATCAGTCCTTTCAGTGAATATTCAGGACTCATTTCCTTTAGGATGGACTGGTTGGATCTTATTGCAGTCCAAGGGATTCTCAAGACTCTTCTCCAACACCACAGTTCAAAAGCATCAATTCCTCTGTACTCAGCTTTCTTCACAGTCCAACTCTCACATCCATACATGAATACTGGAAAAACCATAGCTTTGACTAGATGGACCTTTGTTGGCAAAGTGATGTCTCTACTTTTTAATATGCTATCTAGGTTGGTCATAGCTTTTCTTCCAAGGTGTAAGCATCTTTTAATTTCATGGCTGCAGCCACCATCTGCAGTGATTTTGGAGCTCAAGCAAATAACGTCTGTCACTGTTTCCATTGTTTCCCCATCTATTTGCCATTGATCTTCATTTTTTGAATGTTGAGTTGTAAGCCAGCTTTTCACTCTCCTATCACTTTCATCAAGAGGCTCTTTAGTTCCTCTTCACTTTCTGCCATAAGGGTGGTTTCATCTGCGTATCTGAGGTTATTGATATTTCTCCTGGCAATCTTGATTCTAGCTTGTGCTTCATCCAGCCCAGCATTTCACATGATGTACTCTGCATATAAGTTAAATAAGCAGGGTGGCAATGTACAACCTTGACGTATTCCTTTCCCAATTTGGAACCAGTCTGTGGTGTTCCATGTCTGGTTCTAACTGTTGCTTCTTAATCTGCATACAGATTTCTCAGGAGGCAAGTAAGGTGGTCTGGTTTTCCCATCTCTTTAAGAATTTTCCACAGTTTGTTGTGATCCACATAGTCAAAGGCTTTGGTGTAATCAGTAAAGCAGAAGTAGATGTTTTTCTGGAATTTGCTTGCTTTTTCTGTGATCCAACAACATATTGGCAATTTGATCTCTGGTTCCTCTGTCTTTTCTAAATCCAGCTTGAACATCTGGAAGTTGGTTCAGGTACTGTTGAAGCCTGGCTTGGAGAATTTTGAACATTACTTTGCTAGAGTGTGAGGTGAATTACAGTTACTTTGCAATTGTGTGGTAAAGTGAAGTGAAGTCGCTAAGTCGTGTCTGACTCTTTGCGACCCCATGGACTGGAGTCTACCAGGCTCCTCTCTCCATGTAATTCTCCAGCCAAGAGTACTGGAGTGGGTTGCCATTTCCTTCTCCAAATTGTATGGTAGTTTGAGCATTTTTTTGGCATCGCCCTTCTTTGGGATTGGAATGAAAACTGACCTTTTCTAGTCCTGTGGCCATGGCTGAGTTTTCCAAATTTGCTGGCATATTGAGTGCAGCACTTTAACAGCATCATCATTTGGGATTTGAAATAGCTCAACTGGAATTCCATCACTTTATTAATCATTCTTATCTAAATTTAACTGAATCTTTTCAATGGGTCTCTACAACCTTACTTGATTTCTTTTTACTAGAAAGTGTTGATACTTTCTTTGCAGTACAGTCTTGATAAATTTTTTTTTGGTTATTGAATAATATCAGTCTTAGGTTAAGATGTTTGATGAACTCAAGTCTTTTTAAAATTATGAAGCCTTGCAAATTGGAATTGACTCTCTGAGTATAAGGAGTTCTTTAATAAACTCACTATCTTAGGGTTCTTCCTGGTGATCCACTGGTTTAGACTCTGAGCTCACAATGCAGCAGGCATGGTTTGATCCCTAGTCAGGGGATGGCAATAAATAAATAAATAAACTCTGTATCTTAAAGGGCTAAAGCTTCTTCCAGCTAGCAAGTTACAGACACCGTGTAGTTCAGTGGCTGCCCTGTGTGTACTGTCCTCAGATTGGGTCTCGTGTGTGTCTGTATGGACTAGAGAATTGATGTCTGTGACAGAAAACATGTAACCCTGGTGCGTGAGTGGCCACTGAGCACCCTGAATTCCCGGGAAAATGTCTGGAATTGCAGAAGAATTAACACGCGGTATATTCTTGCTTCAGTGGAGAAAAGTGATGGGAGATAACTTTGTGCTGGAGGAGTTCTGGCAGCTTTTGACTTTGAAAAATATGAAAAATTAAAGATATATGATAAGAATCAAAGACAAGTAATGAGAAAGAGACAGCAGAAATATAGTTTGACATTGGCTAATAGGTTTTTCCCTGGAACTGTGCACTGATAACTTGGTTGCCAATTTATAATATGGGCAGCTTGTTTGGCTGGTGGCATCTGGGCTGCTGAGGAAGAGCAGATGGTGGTATGCAATAGGCTAGCACAGACTGTTGGGTTCCTTGCCTCGTTGGCTCAGCACCCCGCTACCTAAAGGGAAGAACCTGCCTCTGTGGCCTCTTTAGGCTCACCTTGCTGGTACTACACAGCGCAACCTGGAGACCTTGAAACTGAACGGAGCACGGTGGGGATGTCAGTGGTTCTGAAGCTTCTCTGGCTGCGGTCTTCCCTGTGCACTTATGGCAGGAGGAGCCTGGAGGAAACTGGTTGCAGAAAGGGAGTCCTCTGTAGCGTGAGGTGGGCAGAAAGATCCCAGGGCTCCCTGGCAGGGCGACAGTTACCTCCAGAGCACTGTCTGCATAAAGAAGACTGTAAACCACTAAAGAGAGAAAGAGGCATAAAAGTGCGGTACTCTTTCTGTTTATAAATGTAGACTTTTACTTCAGTTAAAAAAAAATGTAAACTGTACTTGAAATTCTTCTGTTTGGGCTGAAGTATCACTGCCTGGTTTCACTGTAGAGGGACATTTAAGGAGGAAAGTTTAAATAAAATCCTTTTGGCCTTTACAGCCTGGGGTCCTAAGGGAAGACAGTTTCTTAGTGTGTTGTACAAAGTCATTTGTAAAAACTAAACATTTTAAAAGATGGTTGAAACATTTTTGAGTATGTGATTTTAGGAAGGTTGCAGCCTCTTATTTTTTCCCTTGAGAAGCATGTTAACCAGTGTGCCTCTTTCTCCTCAAGGCGTCATTGCTCAAAGGCACATCCAGTTAGAAAGCTCTTCTGTCTCAGCCTTTCTGTTTCAGAAAGTGGTGCCCGCGGCCCCGGTCAGCCTGCTCCCCAGTGGCATGCCGACTGCTTATCTGTGCTCTCGTTGTCTCTGGCCTTTGCATGATTCAGTGTTAGTCAGAGTCCAAACGAAGGACTCCTGGGGGAGATTGTGAGTGGCTCCCTTATTTGGGTGATAGCTTTCATTTAATTTACTTGGTCATGTAATGTAGGCAGATATTAACAGTTTGAGAAATCCTAAAGGAATGTCAGTTCCAAGCACATCTTTATAAGAAAACAGTTGTGAATTCACTAAAATGTGAATTTAGTTAAACAGGTTTTTATACCTTGTTCTCCCTATTTTCTGCTCAGAGTAATTTTGTGTATTTAATGGGATATCGTGGGCTGCCCTAAAAGTGGAAGACTGAAGTTGAACAACAGTGAAAAGAACCATTTGCTGAACATGTTCTGTACCTGTGGCATACTGATTGTTCATTGATTGTCTCACTAAATTCACCCTAAAACCATATGAATTTGGTGATGTAACCCCCATTTTCAGGAAGGATGAAAGCTCAGAGACGTTAAGTGACTTACTCAAAGCCAGACTGGTGGTGGGCGGTGAAAGCCAGAGTTTGAACAAAGATCTGTCTGGTTCCAAGTGCGAAGCTCTCGGCCTCCTGCCACATTGCCGCTATCATGCTTCAGAGGGTAGAGAATCTCAGTAGATCTCAGACAGAAGAAAAAGCAGCCTGGTTCTCTGGCTTGCTTTGGTGGTTCATTTGCTTACTCTTTGTGTCTCCTCTTCTTCCCTAGCACCTAGCATGTGCATAACACACACTCAATAAATATTTACTGAAAGAACAAGTGTGTACAATTAACCATGGAAAATGGAAGTGAACAGACATTTTTGTAAAGTTTGCAACTATATGTTCTATTTGTAAGTATAGTAAAGTACATCTTAGACTAATATTTATCAGGTTTATTCATGGCACATACAGATATTTGAATAAGACTAAAACAGTTACAGCTCTGTATGATTTTTGGAGATTGTCCACAGCCTGACCTCTCATTTCCCTCCTCCTAACCCCCTCCCCACTGCCAGTCTTGATTCTCTTTATTTCACACTGCTGTTAGATTGCCCTTTCCTTCTCTCTCTCCTCCATTGCCCAAGAAATTATTGTCACATCTTTGCTTTTGTACATTCCTCTCCCTTTGATTGCAGTTCCTTTCCCCATCTTTTTGGTTTGACTTTAAAAACAAAACAAAGCAAAACATTCAGGTCTTGGCTTGCATGTCTTCTCTGAGTCCTTCCAAGCTAATTAGTTCCCCTCTTTATGTTCCCGTCGGAGTAGTCGTCATGCTGATGATTATATAATTGGGTACACATCTGTCTGTTTCTTTGAACAGCCTGTATTGTAAGCTCCATGAGGGGAGTGAATAGAATGTTTTTATGTCTGTGTCTTGGTACCTTGTTCCGGGTAGGCAGACAGTAAATATGGAATGAAAAATAAATAAACAGTGTAGCTCAGTTCCACCATACATCTTATAGAACCATTCCGTTTTAGAGATGGAGCCTCTCGGCTCTAGCCCCTCCCGTTTAGCGATGAGGATGATGCCCTGCAGTCCTACAACTAAGTAGTTAATAATTAGCTGCACAGCTGAAAAACAGAGCTCCCGAGTTCTAGCCCAGTGTCCTTTTTTTTTGCTTTTTATAAAGGCAGTAGTTGTGTGATGTAGAAAATTAGAAGATACAGATAAACAAAAGGGAAAAGTAGAAAATAAAAGCATCCTATTCCCACCACCATCCAGACATGTTTATCTGTGTGTTCTATAACTGTGTGATGACAGCAGCTTGCCTTTGCTGAATCTTGTGTTTAGAACAGGCACTGTCATAAGTGCTTTGTGGGTATTTCATTGTTTATGATAGCACCCCTATGGGATGAATATTGTTATCCCCAGTTTCCAGATGAGGAAATGAAGGTGTACAGATGTTATTTCAAGGTCATACAGCTGGAAAGTGGTAGGTAGAGAGATACAAAGAGTTAAACCCAGGCAGTCTATCTCTAGAGCTTATATTCTTAACTATGATTCCATTCTGCCTCTATGCATATTATTTCATAATCTATTTTTTTTTAACTGAGATCAGTGTATATACAGTAATAGGCATCCTTTCTAGGAGTACAGTTTAGTACATCTTGGTAAAAGGCAAGCAACAACCATAAGCAAGAGATAGACTGTTTCCATCAAAAATGCTCCCAACTTCTGGCAACCACTGATCTTATTTCTGCCCTTATAGTTTTGCCTTTTCCTGAATTTCATATGAATGTTTGGTCGTTTAATGTGTGGCCCTTTGTTTTGTCTTGTCTCACTTAGCGTAGTGCTTGTCTATACTGGTAGTTCAGGGATTTTTAAAAAATCACTGAATAATATTTCATTGTATGAGTATACCACAACTTTTATTCTGTTCACAAGTTAAAGGACATTTGGATTTTCCCCCCCTAGTTTTTGGCAATAAAATAAAACTCTGAATATCCATGTAGCTCTTTATGTGGGCATATGTTTTCATTTCCCTTTGTTTCAGTACTCTGGGGTGAGATTACTGGGTTGTATAAGTTTAACTTTCCAAAGTGGCATTATCATTTTGCATTCTACCCAGTGTCTGAAAGTCCCAGTTGCTCCCCATCCTCGCCAGCAAAGTATTTCATCAGTAGTATTTGTATTCTGATGCGGGCTCCAGTCCATGGGGTCGCAAGGAGTCAGACATGATTGAGCAACTTAACACTTTCACTTTTTCATTAGCCAAATAATTCTCTTCGCATAGTCTTGTTGGGAAAAGTTGTTGCTTAAATAAAGGATTTCTGATACTTTTTCATTTCCCAGTTTCTTTCCTTTCCATTTTACAAATGTCTGTTGATCATCCAGCCATGCAAGGGAGTGGATGAGGATGAGTGAGTCTGCTCAGAGCCCTCCAGTTGGTCCCTGGAGTGGAGGCTATGCACGTGATGGTGATGCTGTAGGTTACTGAATGATCCTTGGGCTTCACCTGTTTTCCTGTTGGAACAAAGTGCTCTGCTCGGAGGTTTTTGCTTCTGAGTCTCTACCCTGTATGCCCTGCACAGCTTTCAGGCGCTTATGAGCCTTGTGAGGAGAGGACTGTGGTGCCACATGGGGTGCCAGCTGTGCCACCAGCCTTTCTCCGCCGCCTGCTTCAGGTGGAAATGCCAGGGAGTGTCCTGGTGGCAGCTGCTGCTGTAATGAGCTGGGTAGGTTTTTCAGCTCGCTCTGTTAGTACAGTTGCCCCAGTTGCCTCCTCAGTGACTTGCATGATGGGACTGTGACATCTAAGGAGCAAAATCAGACGGCGAGAGAACTTGAGGCCGACGAGGAAAGCGTGGATCTAAGACTCGGGGCTGCCACTGTTGTCGCGATGCACTGTCTCTGACATCAGTCAGCTTCTTAAGAGCCTTTATTTTCTTTCTAAATGAGCAAGTCAAGTATGTTTTGAGCTGTATCTTTTCTTGGAGATTTTTATCAGCGAAATACTTTGCTAAGAAATATGTCTCTTCACTCATTTCGTTCATTCATTGGGCACCTTTACTAGCTAACCACTGTTTCTGGTTCCCTTCTTAGTGTTGTGATATGGCTTGTTTCAAAGTAAATTCTTTCTGAGATTTTCTCTTAGTATCTTCCCCTCCTCCCAATTTGATATCTTTCAAACATTTTAAAAGCAAATGTCAAGTGAAATAAAATAATATTATAGCTCCTTGTTCTACTTTGGTGCCGACTTTGCACAAGAAAGGAGGGAGGCGGAGGAGAGAAGAGAGAACTCGGTCATGTGATGCTGCTTGTCTGGCAGAAGCATTTTGGTTCTGAGCAGAGAAACCAACTGTTTACTATTTTGGGTGAATGAGGTTGGTTGGTTGCTACGAGCATTTTCTCTCAGGGAACCCTCCTGTCTTCCAGCTCTACACGTCGAAATCATCCCGGTGCTGCTTTTTGGCATTTGGGCAGAGGAGGGAGGCGTCTGTGTCGAGGCCGAGTGCTGACAGGAAGAAATGCTTTCCAGGAGACTTACTGATTCTGACCTTCTGCTGTCACTGCCTTTAGTGCCACGCTCCCTAAGTAAAGTTGGGATCTGGCTGTTCTTGCAGCCCCGAGGGCTGCAGAAACGAAGTACCCGCTTTAACTAAAAGAGCCATGCTAATCATATCTACTGCACATAGTAAATGGACTCTTTAAAGAGCGAGGGCAGGAGGATGAGTTTGTTGCAACACTGGCCTTTGGAGTCTCACCTCTCCCCCAGCGTGCTGGAGGAGAGGGCCAGGATCTTTCAGCCCACCTGCAGGATCCTGCCGCTCCCATGGATTGTCCTGAAGCAGGGGAAGGACAGCCACTCAGCCATGTGCCTGGCGCCTTATCACAGTTTACGGGAAGGTTGGCATATTTGTCCTTGGGGATTGCATGTATTTTTTGTCTTCTCCTCTGTTTACTGCCATCTTTTTTATCCCTCCCTGTTTCTCTATAGCCATGCACGCTTTGACTGTGGATGGTTTATTCTTTGGGTGGTTTTTATTGAAGCTTATTGAGCACTTAGTAGATAGATAACTGAGCAGGGGCCTGGGGGGTGTATTGCATGACCTGGTGGGACAGTGTTTATGATGTTTCACTTTATTACTCCTTTCCTTCCACCCGTGCAGAGCTCATGTATCAAATTGAGATTATGGAAGAAGGAAGAAAAGTCTTTTCTTTAGTAAGGTGGGATTCTTCCCATGTACGTAGATCAAACACAGTGTTTTTATTAGTGAAACATACACTGGCCATGAGTACTATACTAATCAATAGGAGCTGTTGATGATGACTTCAGGTTTTCTGTTAAGTACTGAAAGCAGATAGCTGACCTCTAAGAGCTTGTAACACTAAGACACCATAATTTAAAATAACACTTGAAAGGTTTTTATTTATATTGCATGTTATTTGGTTAGGGTGAACAGTTTGAACTAGGGTTACAGTCTTTTTAGTAATTGCAGAATTAGAATCATATCCAAGTCTATGGAAGATACCATGAAACTATTTACAAGGGAACACCCATAAGGAGTTTTCCTTGAGACCATCTCTTAGAGTTCTGGGGGAAAAAATAACGGAAACTGCTGAAAAAAAATCTTTCAGAGGTTTCTGGCTTATGAAAAATAGGAGGATGCAGACTTGATCCAAATTGTGTCAAATGTGGATGGAAAAAAATTATTAACATTTACCCTCTCCTAGCTTGGAAATCTTCTATTATCCATTATCAGAATTTAAATACAAACTCTAGTATTGGTCACATAAATTCTGCTCCTCTGAAAACTTGGATATAACTTTGGAATTTTTGAGGTCTCTTTGGGACTTTACGAACATTTGACAGGATGGGTAGAGCATGTGGCATCACAGTGAATAAGCTCACTGAAGAGGACGTGAGTGCTTATTGGTGCCCAGTTTGCAAAGAGAATACTTGAAAAAACCGGTTGAGAGGCAGTTGATCTTTCTTTGAATATCTAGATTGTTCTGGACTAATGTCAAGGGAAAACCATGGCAACATTAGTGGGAAGACTGAGAGGCAGAGACAGTATGACTCAGGACTTAAGACTTTGTGCTGCTGGGTTGACTTTTTATATTCCCGGGGACTGTGGTGTTTTAGGTTCCCGGTCTGATCATTAAGAACATCTTTAAATGCAGGAGTATATAGGAAATACAAATACAGAGTTCTTTTCATAAGTAGGATCAGAATGGTAGTTTTAGACAACTGTCCTAAGCAATTGACTGTATGTTTTTCTAGCTTTAAACCACATTTAGAACCTTGTATTTAGAATTCTGTATGTCTTCCTGATCTCGAGTAGACTCATATTTTACTTTCTATATAAACATTGCTTTTTTTAATATTATCATTTTATAAACTGCAGGAAAGAAATAGAATGTGCATTAGATAGAAAAGATGCTCAGTGTTACTTCTTTTGAGGTGAAGCAGGTGTCTGAAGAGTAAAGATAGTTCTTCCTTTAAATACTCAAAGACACTCAGTGGAAATAACTTCCTACTCTTGTGCTTTGTTATTATCGATAAATCTTCAGTAATATTTTTTCTTCTTTCATAGTTTCTTAATTGTCTTTTCTCTTTCTTAATTAAAAAGTAGATTCTAAAAGCTGGCACATGTTTTTAGAGATAATTGTTTATAGGAGGCCACATGTAACACTTTTCTCATAGCTTTAGTGGACAGTTGGAAATGCCTAGAAGGATAGAGACCAACCTTTTTTATTTACCTTTTATGGCGTTAGGACCTGTGGTTTTCTTTATTAACGGACTTTGGCAAGGATCAGATGTGCATTTTGGGGGAGGAGTGAGCTTGAAGGATTGATCAGCCTTTGAGAGATGGATGTTTTGTGGTTTCATACAGCCTTCTGTTGCATTGTTGCCCAGTACTACTGCTGTTCTGTCCAGTATGGTAACCACTAGACACGCTTAGCTATGGAGACTTGAAATGTGGTTGGAGTGACTCAGAAAGTGAATTTTTAATTTTATTTAATGTTAAATAGCATATGTGGCAAGTAGCTACCATATTGAATAGCACAGTTCTAGACCCTTCACGTTCTGACCTTAGCCTGCTTTCTAGCTACCTTCTACCACTCCTTTTAACAGACTCAATGCTCCAGCTAAACTGCAGTGTATTGATTATGTGTTTACCCTTACAGTGTTTCGTAGGCCAGGTCTTGGCTCATGCTGTTTAGTTTTTTGTGGTCCTTCAACGATGGTGTGCATGCTACTGCTGCAGTGAAGCTTACCTAATTCTTTCTGTACTCAAGTGATTTATTATCTGCAGTCTCTTAAAGNCCAGGTCTTGGCTCATGCTGTTTAGTTTTTTGTGGTCCTTCAACGATGGTGTGCATGCTACTGCTGCAGTGAAGCTTACCTAATTCTTTCTGTACTCAAGTGATTTATTATCTGCAGTCTCTTAAAGCACTTATAATACTGTGTTTGATTACAGTGATTTTGTTTTACATTTCCTGTCTTCTCCATTATATTTATATATTCCTTGGGGGGCCTTATATGATTGCTGTGATTGTACATATGTGATAGACTTAGTCTATTCTCCTTTTTCCCCTCAAATGCTTAGCAAAGTGCATTTATACACGTGTATATTTGTGTTCAGTTATGTCTAATTCATTGAGACCCCATGAACTGTGGCACACGAGGCTTCTGTGTCCATGGAATTTTCCAGGCAAGAATGAGTACTGGAGTGGGTTGCCATTTTCTACTCCAGCGATCTTCATCGGACCTGTCTCTCCTGCATCGGCAGGCAAACTCCATACCACTGAGCCACCTGGGAAGCCCAGTATTCATTCATAGAAGGTGGTTGATACGCGTTAGCTGTGTCTGTTAAGGTTATTGTCCACTAGAGGGCAGTATCATGCCCATAAGCAAAATGCAGTGTTTGTCCCAAAGTGATAGATTTTGAGCACTCTGTCCTAATTCGGTTTTATTCAATCTCATATTAATAATCATAGCCTTCAGAAGGAACTCACATCTTTTAATTGCAAGTGGTATTAATAACCTTTTCACACAATTGTCTTGAATTAGATTCAAAATATGATGTCAGGAAGATCCTCTGGAAAAGGAAATGGCAACCTACTCCAGTGTTCTTGCCTGGGAAATCCCATGAACTGAGGAGCCTGGTGGGCTATCGTCCATGGGGTCACAGAAGAGTCGGACGTGACTTAGTGACTAAACAGCAACAACAGTCATGCTGGAACGGGAGACTGGTGAGATTCTTACTGGAAAGAAGCAGCACATCTAAGAAGCACTGGCCAAGGCATTAGGTGTCAGAGATTACTTCCTTGAGGGCAGAGGCCTTTTTATGGTGGATGCTAGAGCTTGACACTGAGCCAGTAGTCAAGAACCTGAAGTTCTTGGTTTGATCTTGCCAGTGAGGAGCTTGGCTAAATGACTCTAAGCTTGGCAGACCAATTTCTTTCATTGTGTAGTGAGTATACTATCTGCTCTCCCAACTGATAAGACTGTATGTGTGAAAGCAGCTTTGTAAAGTATTATATAAACGTATTGGGTTATTTTCCTTCTTAATTCCTACCTTTTACCAAGACATGTACATAGTAAGTGTTGATTATACTTACGACGTTAATTTTTTACATTTTATGTAAAGCATTTACTCTGTTAAAGGTGTCTGAGAGAGATATTGATGCAATCACTCCTGCCTAGAATGCACACACTGAAAAGTGATTATTGTCACAATAGTTTGGTTAAAATATATCCTGTCTTTTGATGTTATTCAGCTTTAAAATTGGGCTTCCCGGGTGGCTCAGCTGTAAAGAATCCGCCTGCCAATGCAGGAGACATGAGTTCAATCCCTGGCTGAGAAAGATCCCCTGGAGAAAAAAGCTAGCAACCCATTCTGGTATTCTTGTCTGGGAAATCCCATGAGTAGAGGAGCCTGGCAGGCTCCAATCCATGGGGTCACAAGAGTTTAGACAGGACTTAGCAACTAAACAATAGCAACCACAAGCCTTAAAATTAACTATATGTGATGTATGTGTGTGTAAACTGTGTATACATATAGTTTAGATTCTTTCTCAGTCTCCTCTGCAATGGATTTATCTTTGTGTATCTTCTACCCTTCTTAATACTTAAAATATTCAGAATGAGTCAACTATTCTGAGTTTTTTTTTTAAACTCATTATAGAAAACCAGGTTTTGGAAATATATATTAGGATATGTTCTTACAAGGTTTATGGGTTAGAAAAGGAGCAGTCGATTCTTGAAGGAGGATAGGGTAGTGGTTGCTTTTTGCTGAGAACAGCCATCAGCCTGGAGCCTTCTCCAGTAAATCATGAGCTGCATCAAATAAAATGTTCAGCTGAAGTTCACGCAATCTCACAGTTACTAAACACTCTTGCCAAAGAGAGTTGCAGTCCTAATATCTGCAATCGAATCACTTCCTGTTCAGGCTTGCAGGTGGGGGAAGCTATCTGAAACAGCAGGAAAGAGCATGCCTTGATGAGAGCGGCTTTAGTGATATAAAGCGACAGTCTAGCAAGTGGGGG
>SJYA01009114.1:0-15442 GCA_006410615.1 Neotragus moschatus
GGAAAGGCCTGGCGTGCTGCGGTTCATGGGGTCACAAAGAGTTGGACATGACTGAGCGGCTGAACTGAACTGATACAAAATACTGCATTAGACATATTTATACTAGAATATTATTCTTTTGTTATTTATTGCAAATTTAAATTTAACTGGCCATTTTGTATTTTCTCCAGTAATCCTAACTATCCCTGACTTTGGAATACCTGGGGCAGAGAAGTTAGTGGTAGATAAGTGGAAAAATAGATTAGGTTCAGATTGTGGAGAGCTTGAATGCCATTCTAAGGAGTTTGGATCAACTCAACATTTTTGAGCAGGGACATGACATAACCCAAGTACTCCATCCTTTACTCCCAGAAATGAGGAAGACAAAGTCAAGTGGGCTGCTGGGACAAGAATCTCCAGCTCAAAGTTTCTTTAGGAAGGGAGATCAGAAGGTCATAGTCATGGCCAGTGACGAAGTCACAAAGAACAAAAAGTTAAAATTTCAAAATCTTAAATTTAATTCTAAACTCTTAAATTACTTACACTCCACACTTGACCCATAAAAATAATTTAAACTAACTACTTGACTATTCTTTTTGAAGGAATAGCTGGTACACAGCTGAACCCTAGCCTTTACAGAGAGATTTTTGTAATCAGAGAAAAAAAAAAAATCTAGTAACACATCAAAAGCCAAACTTCCAATATCCTTCCAATGCCTACTCTGCCAGAACCCAGAACCTTACATCTGGATATCCCAAACACTTAGTACAAAGCCTCAGTTATAAAATCAATCAGTGTTCCTACTCACAGTCCATTTGCTCTTATTTAACACACAATTCTTTTTTTAATTGAAGTATAGTTAATTTACAACGATGTGTTTATTTCAACTATAGTAACAAAGTGACTTTAGTTGTTTAGTAAAGTGACTTAGAGTCTTTTCCAGATACTTTTTTTGGACCATGCTGTGTGACTTGTGGGACCTTAGTTCCCCTTTGTTGTTGTTCAGTTGCTCAGTCCTGTCTGACTCTTTGCGACTCCATGGACTGCAGCATGCCAGGCTTCCCTGTCTATCACCATCTCCCAGAGCTTGCTCAAACTCATGCCCACAGAGTCAGTGATGCCATCCAACCATCTCATCCTCTGTCATCTCCTTCTCCTCCTGCCTTCAATCTTTCCCAGCATCGGGGTCTTTTCCAATGAGGCAGTTCTTCGCATCAGGTGGCCAGAGTATTAGACCTTCAGTATCTGTCCTTCCAGTGAATATTCAGGACTGAATTCTTTTAGGATTGACTGGTTTGAACTCCTTGCCATCCAAGGGATTCTCAAGAGTCTTCTCCAACACCACAATTCAGAAACATCAATTCTTCAGCACTTAGCTTTCTTTATAGTCCAACTCACACCATACATGACTACTGGAAAAACGATAGCTCTGACTATATAGACCTTTGATGGCAAAGTAATGTCTCTGCTTTTTAATACACTACCTAGGTTTGACAGAGCTTTTCAAACTAGTGATCAAACCAGGGCCTTCTGCAAAGAAAGAGCAGTCTTAACCACTAGACTTCGAGGGAAGTCCTGTGGATTCTTTTCCATTAGTTATTACAAGATTCTGAATACAGTTCCTCATGCTATATAGTCAGTCCTTGTTGTTTAGCTATTTTATATAGAATAGTGAGTATCTATTGATCCAAAACTCTAATTTATCTCTCTCTGCTCCCCTCATTATCCCCTTTGATAACACTAGTTTTTTTTTTTTTTCCACTAGTTTGTTTTTAATGTCTGTGACTGTTTTATAAATAAGTTCACGGGTATAATATTTTTAAAGATTCCACATATAAGTGATATCATATGATATTTGTCTTTCTCTGACTTACTTCAGGATTTCTTTTCATTACTTTTCCTCTCACGATCTTAAAGGCCAATAAGAAATCTCAAAGTGTAAGGGAAGAATGTCAATTTGCAAATATGTAGGTTGGGAATACTTATAGCAGTGATTTATCAGACTAATTCTGTAAGACGAATATAATCATTCCCTATATTCTGAAGCTTTATGCAGGAAACTTAGGTCCTGTAGAAGTTCTTGTTATGGAATAATATTTGAGACATTAGATTTCCCATGAAAACATGGTGTTTAGAATTGGAACCTACAAGTCTGTTACATGTATTTGGCTTGATCCAGAGATATTAGATGATCAACAGTCTGACTGCCTTATTTATACCAAAGTGCACAGTTAACAAATTCCCTAATCTGATAACACTTCACCGAGTTCTTCAGGGCCTTCCTGGTGAGTCCCAGACTGCATTAGGATATTAAGCCAGAGGATTGGAATCCCCAACCAGGAGTAATCTAGGATGTAGGAATACAGGTGTTCAGCTGCAAGAATCAGCCTTTAGGTTCAAAGCTATATTGTGAGAAATTACCCAGGGACCTTCTGGGCATTTAATATCACACTTTCATAGCCCAGAATGTACTTACTGGTGAATTTCATGAATGTAACAGTTTCTCTTCTCTCCTGTCCTGTGGGCTCTGGATGGAGGAATCTTTTCAGGCTGCTTGGTCCAACTCCATTTGTATACCAGAAACCTCTCTTTTCCCAGAAGGAAGTGAAAGACCAGAGGGAATAAGACCCAGGAATATAATGGCAATGAATTATTGAGTCTTCTTTTCCAATTTGGCAATAATGAATCCAAATAAGATTTTGCTAGTGTTGGTGGACAGGATATTCTCTAGGAATCAATAAGTATTTAATTCCAATCAGAATCACTATGACAGCGAGAGGCTAAACAGAGCCAGAGGGCACACCCACAGCAGAGATCAAACCTCCCTCTAAGACACAGAGGACAATGGCATTGAGCAGCTGCAGAGTTGCTGATCCTGAAGCCTGCAGCATACACTTTCAGGGTACAAAGCTAAGGGGCTTAACTTTAGAGCACGCCAGATGCCAAATGATCAAGTTCTTGGAATAAAGTTCAAAGAGGAAAAACTCTCCATCACTCTTTGTTATCGGCTGGGATATCCTGGTCCATCTAGCAGCAGTGGGCTAGGACGATACCTGCCCTAAAAAGATGCTCAGCACCCAGGAACACAGTCACTACACTGTTTGCAGTCCAGGGGCAAATAACAGTCAATGGGACTATTAAAAAGGGACTCTCAGAAACTTGAAGCTGTTTCTTTCTTTCCCCCGAAATACAAACATCCAGACATAAAGTGGCTTTAGAAATCTCGGCAGAATCTTTCTTTTTCTGTTAATAATGAAAGGAATAAGGGAACAAATGGAGGGATGGAGAAAGAAATTAGGTGTGTGTTCAGGTCATATTCATCCAACCCAGGCTTTAAGGAAATTATTCTTGCTATAAGTGGTTAAAAAAAATGAGAGAGAGAGAGAGAGGATTCTGTCTTTTATCAACTGTAACACCTAACTTCCATATGCCTTGGTGGTTTTCAGAGCAAGAGTTTTGATAGTGTAGGCGGGCCAAAGCCAGATTGTTGTTGTTTAATATTCTTGCCTGGAGAATCCCATGGATGGAGATCCCACTCCAACACTGGAGTGGGTTGCCATTTCCTTCACCAAGGAATGCTATACCATCCAAACAAAAACTACAGATCGAGAGATTAAAGAGGTGCTTAAGGCTTCCCAGGGCTTCCCAGGTGGCTCAGTGGTAAAGAATTCGCCTGCCAATGTAGGAGATAAAGGTTTAATCCCTGGGTGGGGAAGATCCCCTGGAGAAGGAAATGGAGCCCACTCTGTTATCCTTGCCTGGGAAATCCCACAGACAGAGGAGCCTGGTGGGCCACAGCCCATGGAGTAGCAAAGACAACGATTAAACAACAACAATCTGGCTTTGGCCCGTCTACACTATCAAAACTCTTGCTCTGAAAATCACCAAGGCATATGGAAATCAGGTGTAACAGTTGAGAAAAGACAGAAGAAACCTATAGAGGATGTTCAGTTATCACTTAGTTCAGGCTGATTTCTCAAGTATGTCTTGGTTTAGAATATATTGTCAACACTTGGCCACGATAATGTTTCAGTGCCTAAAAATTACTCCACTCTACCACCCCCAACCAGAAAGCAGGGGGCCCAACAACGATGAGGCTCCCTGCTTCCCCAGGTGGGTCTTCGGAGGACACAGAACAGTCCAGAGGAAGAGCAGGAGGAAGGGGAGCCAGCGAGGCACTTGCTGGGCTGTGATGGAGAGAGCGGGAAGGTGGCTGAGACTGGTCGCACTGTGAGTCTGAAACTGGCACACATCCCTCCCTGTCTGCTACTGCTAAGTCACTTCAGTCGTGTCCGACTCTGTGTGACCCCATAGACGGCAGCCCACCAGGCTCCCCTGTCCCTGGGATTCTCCAGGCAAGAACACTGGAGTGGGTTGCCGTTTCCTTCTCCAATGCATGAAAGTGAAAAGTGAAAGTGAAGTCTCTCAGTCGTGTCCAACTCTTAGCGACCCCATGGACCGCAGCCTATCAGGCTCCTCCGTCCATGGGATTTTCCAGGCAAGAGTACTGGAGTGGGGTGCCATCACCCTGTCTGGAGGCTTTCTTAGAACCCAAACTGGTCCTCAACTGCTCTTGGACCGGAGGTAAGATGTGGTCGGGGAGGGCTCCCTGCGCATCCTCGGTGAGATGCAGCCCTGTGAGGGGAGAGCCCTGGATGCCTGTGGCCCCTGTGCTGGGGGGCTGGGAAGCTGGAGGGTGCGCTCTCACTTCACTCCATACATGGGCTCGTCCTTTCAAAGGAACGTGCTAGCCTGACACAGATCGGAAAAACCATTAGTGGTGGCCAAGATCTTCAAGGGCCAGACCCAGGGGCCGTTTCAGCCTTTACAAGACTCTTCCGCACCTACGAAGGAAGCACATCACATCCCTTCCCTCGTTGAGCGACTCCCAGACCTGCCTTCTCTTGCGGCTGCGCCTTCTCCGTCTCCTCCTTGACGTCCTCCTCATCGCAGTCCCACAAATAGTCTTCGGCAGGAAACCGCCCTCTCCCTGGTGACCGTCTCGGGTAGCTTCACCTTAAATGAGATGGTTCTCAAAACACTCAGCGCTTCAGCCCACATGGTGGCAGGAGCCCATCAGGTGCTCTTCTTTGGATGCCTCCCCCCAAATCTCAAAGTGATCGGTCTAAAACTAAACCGGGCTTCCCTGGTGGTCCAGTGGTTACGAATCTGCCTGCCAGTGCAGGGGACGCAGGTTCGATCCCTGGTCTGGGAGGAGCCCACAGGCTGTGGAGCCTGTGCCCTCGGGCCAAGGGGTTGCACCTCCTGAAGCCCGAGTGCTTGAACCTGGAGCTTGGCGACAGAAGCCACGCCAGTGAGAAGCACGTGCACCACCCCTAGAGAAAGCCCACAGCAACGAACACCCGGCACAACCAAAATTAATAAATACATCTTTAAAATAAAATAGAAAAGCAAACCCTTCTTCTTTCTCCTTCATGCTCAAACCTGTTATCTGCCCTGCCTGACTTGAACTGCCTTCCTTCCACTAATTGTCCTGTTCCTTCCATTCCAAACTACCAGTGACCCAACCCTTGCTGACTACCTCCGGACCAGCCCTCCAGTCCACGCCTTCCTTCCACTGCCTTAGTCAGGTCCGTTCGCCTCACAGGGTCTCCCTGCCTGAAGTCTCTTTAGTTACACTTCTCTTCTGGTTATACACTTCTCTTCTTGGACTGCAAGGAGATCAAACCAGTCCATCCTAAAGGAAACCAGTCCTGAATATTCACTGGAAGGACTGATGTTGAAGTTACAATACTCTGGCCACCTGATGAGAAAAGCAACTCATTAGAAAAGACCCTGATGCTGGGAAAGATTGAGGGCAGGAGGAGAAGGGGACGACAGAGGATGAGATGGCTGGATGGAGTCACCGACTCGATGGACATGAGTTTGAGTAAGCTCTCGGAGATGGCAACATACAGGGAAGCCTGACGTACTGCAGTCCATGGGGTCCCAAAGAATTGGACATGACTGAGCAATGGAACAACAACTTCTGGCTATGGGTATTTGTTTCCTTGACTTGGTGGTGCACAGACACTTGTCATCTCTCTATGCTAGACTATGAATTCTTTGGATACACAAACCTTGTTTTGTTTTTGCTATTTCTCCTATGTTCCCGTGTGGTAACATCATGCTTTCCACATAAGTACTCAACAAATAGACTCTGGCAACAGAAAATGAATTTTCTTAAAATGATGACACTTATTTCCCCAAACAGCAGCTCATTAGAGTAACCTCTTCTCAGTTAACAACACTATATATGCACACAGACTGTACACACAAAAACATGCACACAGGGAATGCCCTTAACTATCTGGAAGTCAATCTTCTAGCAAACACAAAGATAGGAGTTATCTCCTAAATAATTAAAACATAAATCGGTTAATATTTTTCATTCCTAGTTTTCCTTGAGTGAAACGACACAATGCTTAGTGGCAAAAGAGAAACAATTTTGCAAACCTTTCTCCTCCCAAAGGCCACCAAACATGGGTTGTGCCTTTTCCTGTCTTGCATTTTGATCCCATTGCTATGACTTAGTGTGGTAATTATATTACAAAGCTATTATTTGCTGAAATGAAAATGGCAAAACAATTTACATGCTTGTCTAAAAAAAGACTGGGTTAGAATGGTATCGTCAGCAACATTACAATGGCAAAATAACTGAAAGGCAAGTCTGGAAGGCGCAGTTGTGAACCCATCACAAAGTTTCTGTGGGGGACTCAGCATGGAGTGAAAGCATACACTCCTGGGGGCACACTTTTAATTCACAAAAGCAGGTGACGTTTATGGGGAGATGAAAATATCTGTGCTCCAATAGTTCCCCAGCATTATCTACACTTGGGAACGCCCCTTGGGGGTGTGTGACATCATCATGGTTTACGGGTTTATGGGACAGATAAGAGCACCATGTGGGCTACTGCACCTCCTTCAGCACCAAGAAGATAAAAGGGAAGCTCAGCTTCTATTTTTCTGCTTCCAATATAAAAGTGAGAATCATAACACGAAGAGACTGCTAGTCTATATTCAAACCTGAAAGTATTAAAGCTTTGTGTATTAAAGTAGATGTGTTTCTAAGGATCTGTTTTCTTAAAACATTCTGCTGATATATTCTGTTAGCGAAATCTTGATAAATATTTTAATGCCTGGTAGGCAGATTTACTCACCAAAGGAAAAAAACTAAATAAAATTAGAGTGCTATCTATGAAACAGATATGCTGAAATGATGAATTTGATGACTTTGGACCTTCCTCCGACCCCTATTCTGCGTTTTGATGAGTGAACACACAGATGAGTCCACCAACAAAACCCATGCAATCTATGCCCCTGTGCTCTCCCCTCCATCCCCCTCCCAGACTGCATCTATGGCTCTATCTGTTCCAGTTGAGCAATTAAAGAAACAAATGGGTAAGTCAGACACAGAAATACAAACATCACAGTATATCACTTACATGTGGAATCTAAAAAAGCGATACAAATGAACTTATTTACAAACCAGAAATGGACTCACAGACACAGAAAACAAACGTATGGTTGCCAAAGGGGAAGGGAGAAGGAAGGGATAAATTAGGAGTTTATACTATATCATATATAATAATGCATATTAATATAATTATATTATTTATATGTTATATATATAATACATATTATAAATTAGGAGTTACTTACTAAACCACAAAAGATCTGTATACTTTTGTTTTTCAAATTTTCATTTTAAAAAGTCTGTTGGAAACAGAGACACCACGTATTTTCACTCTCTTCCACAGACTCTGAAACACATAAGGTTTACTATGCACACAAATGTGTTCTCTGAGCAGAAGGGCTTGAAAGCTCTCATGATTTAATGTACCACATGTCTGACGTGGACCTTAAGTTTTGCAGACAGTCTGCTGTGGGCATGCTTCTTGGCCTTCTTACTTTTCCTCCCAGAGGGACGGTTAAATACAGCATTGTAACAATATGAATGAATCTTAAGTGCAGTAGTAACTTTAAAACAAAAGTCAGATTTGCTCTCTAGATACTTTACAGCGAGGTTATATGGTCTTAATACATATAAACATTAATATGATTTGAAATTGATTTTTAAGTCCTATGAGGAAAGGAAGCTTTTTCATTATAGGCACAAAGGTACAAATTTGGAAAAAGAAAAAGTCATCTAAAGAAAATTCTATAAATAAGGGTAATTGAAAAAACCAACATACAAATACACACATAGAAAAAAGAAAATTCACAGGGTCCCAAAAGTGTTTAAACCACAACATTACACATAAAATTTGGAATTTGAAATCACATTTATCAGAGTTTTGAAGAATTAACCTCTATATTGAGAAAAATGTCAGGTAAGTGTCACATAATAGCTTTATTAACTTCCAAGGGCATGTCTTTTGAAGTTAATTAAGGAGAACTTAATGCAACATTTATAGCAGTGTAAGTTAAAAATATATTGCTCTAACTTACCTTGAAATGCATAAAAATAAAAGTGGGATTGATGGATAGATAGATAGGTGGCTAGGTGATAAAGAAAATACGGTAAATGTTAACTACAGAATCTAAGTTAGAAATAGGTAGAAAATATGGATATCACTGCACCATTCTTTTGATTCCTTTGCATGTTTTAAACTGTTCAAATGTTGGGAACAAATGCAGGCCTCCATATGGAAAGGATGTATTCAATTTGTTGACTGTCCTCAACAAATAGAGCAGTTTCAGAGTGTGTCTCTCTGCTGGGATGCACTCACCTAGCCATCCGGATCCTGAATTTGGTATGCACAGGTCTGTCTCAGCGCTTGGCAACACGAAGCCCACGACAAACACCTCCACGCCATCCGCCATCAGGGCCATGCCCAGGACAAAGAAAAGGGCCCACTGGAAGCGGCCGTGGCCACACTCTTGGATTATCAGCTCATACTGCTGGGCGAGCTCTTCCTCGTCAGCTCTCCTCTCAGACTCCAGCTCCTGGCGGTCCTTGTACTCATCGCCCTTGGGCTGCCCTACCGACACGATGCTGTCTTTCCCTTGGTTGGTGTTGGGGATGCCCTGATACTCCCCCTCGTAGATTTCGTCATCTTCATCGTGACCCTCAGTAGCTTCACTGGAGCCTTCATCATCATTGGCCTCTCCATTATAGGTTTCCACTGGCGGATAAATGTCATCGTCCTCTTCCTCGTCTTGGAATCGGCTGTAGGACCTCTGGGTGTATTCATCCTGGGCCCGGTCCACTGCCTGATTCACCTTCTTTACAGTCTGTTTCTTCACCTCTCTGGCAATGTCCTTGGCACCCTTCATCAGTGAAGTCCTATCCTTATAAGAGTCTTCCATCTTATCTCAACTGACGGCCAGTGAGAAGGTGGGGATTTTCCACAGACTCTGATCAGCAGTTCAGTCCTGATGGCATCATCCACTTTGAGTTCAGAATGGAACTGCAAAAGAAGAAAGCCCACAGAAGATATTTATTATTTGTTTCAGTGCCTTTTCCACCATCTATTTCTTGGTCTCTTTGCACTTACCCCACAGATTCACATGCAGAATTAGCTTTTCCTTTCTTTTAAGCACACTGTTTGCTGGTTCTCTACCCAAGTGTCACCAGAGCTTAGAGTATTTAGAGTTTTGCTATTATTATTACTGTTCTGTTTTTAAGGAACTCTGTCTCCTGGGTAACTTTGCATATAATGCACAAGCATTTTCCTGAAAATACAACGAAATATCTTGCACCTTTATAAATCCATCCAACATATTCTGAAAGTGCTAGAAAGACTCTGAGAAAAATAATATTGCTTGCAGGTCTATACGTATTCTGCAAAGGCCAACCCAGAATAATAAAAGAATCCAGTCTGACCTCATTTCCTCACAATGAAAAAGGCGAAAACAAAAAGTGCAAGCAAGCACCCCTACATATAATGCTACCAGGTCATATACAGGCACATCTCATTTTATTGTGCTTTGCGTTATTGCACTTTGCAGATACTGCATTTTCCACAAATTGAAGGTCTGTGATAATCCTCAGTCAAGCAAATCTATCGGCACCATTTTTGCAACAACATTTGCCCATTTTGTTCTCTTTTACATTTTGGAAATTTCTGTAATACTTCAAATTTTCAAATTATTATTATATTTGTTATGCGATCTGTGACTAGTGGCCTTTGATGTTACTACCATGACTTGCTAAAAGCTCAAGTGATAGCATTTTCAGCAACAAAGTATTTTTAATTAAGGTATTATACACTATTTTTTTAGATATAACTCTATACCACAGTTAATCAATTACAGTATAATGCAAACATAAATTTACATGCACTGGGAAACCAAAGTATTTGGATGATTTGCTTTATTGCAATAGTCACTTTACTGTGGTGGTCTGGAACCACACTCATAATATCTCTGAGTTATGCCTACAAATATTTATAAAACACTCTTCCCTTCTATCTTTTTGTATCTCCTTTCAATAAATGATAACAGAGACTCACACAGCACCCAAAACAGACAATGAGTATTTCCCCCGAGTATGGTAGTCATATCTGTAGGAAATTGGCAGGGTTTGTCAAGTGACTTCACATACACTTTGATAGTCATTGAACTAAACACATGGACTGTCCAGTAGGGATGTGCCATTTCAGGATCCCCCCCAGGCCAGCAGGGACAGGTAAGCCAAATGTGGCATTCCTTCCCAACATGCCCTGTAAGAACCCCATGCTTTGTCCCCACCATCTTCATCTCTAGACCCTGTCTCACACATGCGGGTGCACACGCTCCCTCCTGCCTTGTCCGACTGCAGTTATCTGCCTCCTTGGACACCAGAGTCAGCAGCCTCCCCTGACCCATCACTGGGTTTCTTTTCTCACGGACAGCCCCTCTGTCTCAGCTCAGTACACTCAGGCTGACTTCTTTCACTTGTCCGCTGAGTTGTCCTCTCTGGTGGCCAGTATCAGGCCCACCTTCTACAGAAATGATATGAAAGTGAAAGTCATTCTCCTGCATCATTAATCTGCCAAGCCTTGGGCTGCAGCAGCATTCTAAACACTGATTTACATAATGGTCATTTTTACTTTGTTCTTTTACATCCCGTGTTCTTACCACATCCCGTGGTAAGTGGCTATTACAAACATACATTTAAACGACTCATCCAGACATGACAAATAAACTTAGCAAAACAGACAAAAGATGCTTATTTATCAATGAACTGGGCATCACTACCAGATACCTACAAATGGCTAGTAGGCAAAACAGAAGCATGGCTCTGCTCAGGTCTGTGTTTTGGAAGACGAAAAAATGAAATGAACATAAACATATGATTATAAGGCTTTTTTCCCCCCCAAATGTATTCGTGAAGGAGGTTCCTGTTTGTTCTCCCTTATCTTTCTTCTTTTTTTTTTTTTCAGAGAGCTGAGAGGTGAGGGGGAGGGAGAGATGGAAGGATCCACGAGAGAGCAAGATGCAGAGGGAGTGGGAAAAGAGGTTGTGGGTGGAGCACTCCGAAACTGAAGGAGCAGGCAGGAAAGGAGAGAAAGGAGAATGATGATAAGTGACGCTGGCAATGGAGACAGGTTTCCGACTTTTAAAACAAGACACAAAATTAAAACATTTCACACACTTAGTAAAGCCAACTGGTCTACCATCCATAAATGGATGATTATATCAGACACAGCACATCAGCTGCTTCCTGGGCACAACAGCACCAAAAACACCATTAAACGAAAAGACTGGTGAGTGTGAAAGCAGAACGCAAGCCCCTGTAACATGCTACCCATGAACAGCCTGCCTGTTAGTAATGGAGAGCTTCTACAATTGCTTCTTCTAATAAACAGTAATTAACATGACTAAAGGAAATCAACTCTGAATATTCACTGGAAGGACTGATGCTGAAGCTGAAGCTCCAATACTGTGGTCACCAAAGATTGAAGGCAAAAGGAGAAGGGGGTGGCAGAGGATGAGATGGTTAGACAGCATCACTGACTTGATGTACATGGATTTGCACAAACTTCAAGAGACAGTGAAGGACAGAGGAGCCTGGCATGCTCTGGCCCATGCAGTTGCAGAGTTGGACACGACTGAGCAATGGAACAACAACAACAACGATGCATCACTCCAAACTAATACACATTTTAATTAATGATTAATGTCAGAAAGAAAGGAAATATTTCATACCCATAACCACCCACACTACAACGCAGAGTTGGTTGTAAACAGCTAGATACATCTTTCTGTTTCACATGTCTGAAAATGGTGATTCTCAAAAAAATCTTAAAATCGTTTTTATTGAGATATAGATTACATTCAATAACATGCTCTATTTTTATGCATATTAAAAGAATACAGTCCAAGAGATCTGATGCTATACACCATGTACTTTATGTTTATTCTGGCAAGAAATGTTTGTTGAAAGGCTTATTCAGCACGGGTTTGAAACCTCTGTCCTTTATATTAACAGTCTACAAAGAAAAAGATTAGCATACTGAGCTCCAGATTTCAGTGCCCTGGAGCCAGGCTCTGGAGATAGCAGAAGGATTAGAAGACGGACGTGGCCTTGTAGGAACTCTATGTACTTTGTAAAAACACCCACATTGCTACTTTATATAGCCTAGCCTTGTGAAGTAGTAATGATATTTGAAGGTGACCAGCATTAAAATGCACAACCCCCTATCTGCAGTGAGACAGCATTCTGAAAGATTCTGGGAAAGAGAACACATTTTGAGCTGAAGGAATAGATACTGACTCATCATCCCAGCCTGTCCAAAATGTTGACATCAGACTCTAGTTACTTAAGGATGCCTCTTCCTCTCCAAACTTCTGAACTTATGTGTATATTCCCACTCTTTAAGGGGCAGGTCAAGGCCCC
Source organism: Neotragus moschatus (assembly GCA_006410615.1). NCBI lineage: Eukaryota > Metazoa > Chordata > Mammalia > Artiodactyla > Bovidae > Neotragus > Neotragus moschatus. The sequence goes on from SJYA01009114.1 coordinate 12,806, forward strand.
CTCTCTCATGAAGTTTTTTCTTTTATTTTTTGCTTAAGCTATCACAGATTCCCAGTTGAGCATGGGTGGTTTCCTGCTGACATGCAGTCATGTCTTCCTTTATGGTTACCCATGAATGCTGAAGCTCCAATACTTTGGCCACCTGATGAGAAGAGCTGAGTCATTAGAAAAGGCCCTGATGCTGGGAAAGATTGATGGCAGGAGGCGGCGGGAACAACAGAGGATAAGATGGTTGGATGGCAACACTGATGCAAAGAACATGAGTTTGAACAAGCTCCAGGAGATGGTGAAGGACAGGGAAGCCTGGTGTGCTGCAGTCCATGGGGTCACCAAGAATCAGACATGACTAAGCAAGTGAACAACAACAACAACGAATGCCATGGTCTTCCCTACTGGAGTGTCAGCTCCTTGAAAAGAGGAACACAGTAAACTAAATACTATCAGTTCAGTTGCTCAGTCGTGTCCGACTCTGCGACCCCATGAATCGCAGCACGCCAGGCCTCCCCGTCCATCACCAACTCCCGGAGTTCATGCAGACTCACGCCCATCGAGTCGGTGATGCCATCCAGCCATCTCACCCTCTGNTCCGACTCTGCGACCCCATGAATCGCAGCACGCCAGGCCTCCCCGTCCATCACCAACTCCCGGAGTTCATGCAGACTCACGCCCATCGAGTCGGTGATGCCATCCAGCCATCTCACCCTCTGTCGGCCCCTTCACCTCCTGCAGCACCAATAAATGAGGACACGAGCACCATAAGAGGGCCAGCTCTCTCATTTCCCACTTCACGAGGGAGTTGTCTGTATTAGCAGACAACTCTCCCCAGAGTGCAAGTGGATCACGTGGTTCTCCTAGGTGCTGTGAGAAGAAAAAGTTCTACAGCCAAATCAATTGGGAAATTTCTATTTCTGACTTCATATATTCTTTTCCAGGAGTGCTACAGTGCAAAGCTTATTATAAAGAACTTTGTGTAAATGTGTTATCCAACCATTTCCCAAATCTTCCTAATAACAGAATGCCCCTATCCTCAAAATGACACTAAAAAGCAGCCTTCATTATACACCATGAGGAATACTGTGTTAAGATAAATACCAAGATCCTTTAAAATTTTAATGTCTCTATTATGAAATATCATAAAACTCAGTAATTAGAGTTAATTGAGGGAAACAGGATAAAACCAGAAAGTCAACACTAAAATAACATTTTAAAAATGAAAGTGTTTCTTTCAAGTTTATAAAAAACTGAAACTAAGTTTTCAAAAAATAATCCTTATGATTTTTAAATAGACTATCTACAAAAATAGAGTATTTAGCATACCTGCATATTTTTGAAGTAAGAAGTCCTTCAAAGAGCCAGAAAATTTTAAGTATGTTTAATATTCCTTTTATGCAATTTTGACACAATAAATTTGCTCTATGAGGAACAGCTCTCCTAAGCCAGCATAAACTCACCTCAACAGTTGTCTATATCTCCTCAAACTTCACCGCAGTGAAATCTAAAGACATTAACCAAATAACAAACCTGCTTACATACAAGAGCTTTTCTGAAGGTCCTAGACCTCTTGTTAGAAAGAATATTCTTAAGTCAAAATGAGCAGTACTCTCTTGAGGAAGTATCTGAATTCAATTTAATGCAACAGTATTCTTTCTGATCACAAAACTAAAACACACAAGAAATAATTGGAAAATTCAGAAAAATGACTAAGAATAAATCAGTATGTATTTTTACAACCCAGAGATTCCTACTTTCAATCTTCAGGCCATGAAGATGTCTGAGCTTGTGATTAACTTAAATCTTATGGTACACACAGATTTGAAGCCCTTCTCAGATTACTCTATTAACTCTGACTCTTCAGCTATGAATTTTCCCCATTTACGGGGTTAGAAAATCTTAAATAGTAATAGGACTCCATTACATGTTTAGTAGTTCTTGGCTGGGAGCCTATCTTCTCAAATTTGAGAAGTAGTTCTCAAATTTCAATCTGGAATCACCAGGAAACCCCCAAGAACATTCAAGGAAACTGTGAGGTCAAAATAATTTTCATAAGAACAGAAAGATGTTATTGAACATTTTCACTCTTAGTTTTTCATGAGTGTATAGTGTTATTTTCCAGAGGCAACAAGCTGTGTGATGACATCATTTCTCTGATGGTTAACAGCTTGTGTACTTGTAGTTTCTGGTGTTTTAAAAGTTTCACAGTTTTAGTTTCTTAATATGGTAAATATCAATAGATACAAGCTACAAAAATGAAAGTTCTTCAGTCTTTAATAATTTTTAAGCATGAAGAAAGGATCCCGAGGCCAGATCAACAATTCAGAACTCTGCTTCTACAGGAATCCTCTCCTGCTTGGACCTGAAGTTGGGGAGGCTTCTCTTTAGAGTTTGCTTGTCTGTTTTTTTCCTACAGGCTATGGCTCAGATGGCAAAGAACATGCCTGCAACGTGGGAGACCAGGGTTCGATCCCTGGGGTAGGAAGACCCCCTGGAAAAGGGAATGGCTACCCACTTCAATATCCTTGCCTGGTGAGTTCCATGGACAGAGGAGTCTAGTGGGCTACAATCCATGTGGTCACAAAGAGACAGATAGAACTGAGCCACTAATCCTTTCACTTTTCACTTTGAGCTTGCCTCTGCTAG
>SJYA01009115.1:703-13869 GCA_006410615.1 Neotragus moschatus
AGGTGCCTACTTGTTTCGTCTCACCCACGTCTAGGGATATATATATATATGTACTTCACGTGTGCAAGTGTTCGCAGGTTTGAGCAGGGTGCATCTGCCTGCGGAGTCAGACCTCTGGGAAGACGTACAGCCAGTGGAGTTTGACACACGTGTACATGCGAGCGCGTGCGACACACACGCGGGGTCGCACATCGCGTCGCGCGGTCTGTATATATGTATATATATTTATATACATGTATATAGATTTATGCTTGTGCATATATATATGTATATAGATATACATGATACACGGTGTGGCAAACAAGCTGACTCGTGTTGGAGAGTCAAAGGCGACTACGATGCAGCGGACCCAGAAGAAGCCGTGTATACTGGCCTGTCGGGGCGGCTGCATACGGACGGCGCACGTCGCTGTCAGTGGACGCCCTGCTCATACAGGTCATCCTCTGCATGTCGGCTCTGTACAGGTAGACGAGGACCGTACAAATAGAGTCTCGCCGGCGTGCACCCTGCACACACACACGCACGGGCATCAGAGGAAAACTGCCAGCGCACAGACATGCTTTTGAGTTTCCTTGACGCAGCAGACCAGCGTTGCCCGGCTACTAACGGGGAACACTGTGCATATACACTACCGGCCCCGTTTACACTCGCTCTGGTCTTCCCCTGAACTTCATGGAGGCCGCCACGACATATTGATGTCGCGCAGTAGTCTACGAGTAAGAGACTCTTGGCGGTCGCGCTGAACGCAGTTTAGGACTCGCTGTTTCATGGCATGCCTCGCTACCCTTTAGCACAAGGCTCGGGGTACTGCCCCCTCCCCGTCAGGCGGATGTCAGTGGCCGTGGAGTCGTACACACCGGTAGTGTCCGGGTCGCCCCGGGCGACTTGCAGTCGTCGAGACCCACTTTTGAAGACTGACGCGAGCTGAAGAACCAAAAACCGCGCGTAGAAGGATTGTCGCTCCATATTTTGAAATAAAGGAGAAGGGTGGCATTTCGGAGCAGACCCTGGCCGCGGCAAGACGGAATCCTTCGTTTCGTGTCGCACAATGGGGCGCCGCACGGGGAGGCAAGTCGGGTGGTAGCGGCGAGAAGAGAACTTTGGTTTACAGTTGATGAGCAGTTGTGCCCATGATTTCATTCACTGCCACATCAAAGGGAGGCGGGAGGTGCGTGTCCGCCCTGTGGTGGTTGCCAGATGACGTCGACCTCGCGTTGGCCACCGCGGCAAGTGACAGCGTTTCTCTCAGATATCTTTCACAACTATTATTGTTGTTAAAACCTCATACGTCTTCTGGACTACAAAACACAACACTTTCGGCCAGCGTTCTCAAAATGATGGACTGCTGCCAGACTTCCATCCCAAGCAAGGAAGAGGTGCCCAAGCACGTGGACTGTCTTATAAACGGACACAAAGTTGTCCTTTTCACAAGAAAGTAAGTTGATGCCTGTCTGTCTCCCGCTGTTAAACGAGGGACTACAAAGAAACGTGCGTTCTGTCGTCTGCTGAGGTCTCGCGTGTGTGCAGGGATGAGAAAAGCGAGAGGGTGGCTGACGTGCTGAAAGACCTCGACGTCAAAGATTTGGTGAGCTGTCAATGATTCCCACATCTGCCGTAAATGGTACTGGGCCCCAGCATAGGCCTTGCCCTGCCGGTTTCTGTTTCTTCGTGCGCTCACGGGCAAGGCTGAGATACTGGTGAGTGAGGCCGCTGCGGAAGACATTCACCCGTGCCTCAGCTGTTCATAGCGTAGTACTTCCGAAAGAATGCGGCACCTGAGACTAACCAGACATGTTCACATGTCTTGTTTCGCCGACAGTGCATCCAGGATGTCGAAAAGTGCAATTACAAAGATGAGGTTTTGGAGGTCCTCGCAAAGAAGACCGCAACTTCAGCGACTCCGATGCTTTTTATTGGTGGAGAGCCGTACTGCGGCGCGGTGAGTGCCCTTTCACATCACAGAAAAGTCACCCGTCAGTCGAATAAGGCACCGGAAAACAACACGCGCGTGGCAGACGCGTTTTCATACCCTGACACCACGAGGATAACTCACTTTTCCGTGTTATCTCTTGGTGTTTTACGTGCAAAGGAGCAAGCTTGTACGGACACGTGTGCGAAGGAGAAACTGAAGAAGCGTCTCCAAGAGGCATGTGCGTGCTGCTGAATGGGAGGACGTCTCCAAGAGGCACGGCCGCGCTGCGAAGCTGGAAGGCGCGCCGCTGTCGGATTCGCTTGGCAAACACCGCGTGCAGGCTGGAGAATTCACGTTTGACTGGTCCTAAATTGGCGATGGAAGAAAGTGCCCTCGGAGAAGTGGAAAGTTTACGGGGGCCCCACGCTTAGCCTTGTGAAATTGTGATAGGGGGTGCTCAGTTCGTCCAGTGGCGTGCGGTCGGAAGATAAAGACTGGTCTTCGTTTATGACGTGAAAACACCCGTTTGTGCCTGGCTAATGACTTCAAGTTTCAGGTTCTTAATTCTGAGGCGCGCGTCCACTTCGCAACGCCATACTGGCAAAACACAGCTTTCGCACAAGACGGAGCGGCGCTTCTTCCGAAAGCGCTGGCTTGAGACGCTTCATACAGAGGCTAGACCGTCAGCTGTCAGTCGGAAATGATTCTGCCGTACAGTGCGCGTTGCCCCGCCTGCACCATTCGCCTACATGTAGAGGATTGCCGTCCTCTTCTGAGCGCTCGGGCGAAGACGGGAGACAGAAGATATGCCCTGCCGCCTTCTGAGCGCAAACGCCTCTGGGCGGCGAAGGCTACTACTCTAGGCATGTACTGCCTGTGCGAGCTGTGTGGCCATAGTTTGTGGGACGGCGCAGCGCGTGTCCCCAGCTGGGCAACTGCCATGCGCGCGCGGTCTATCACATAGGAAAGCTGCGTGCGTCAGACTGGGTCGGGCACAGCTGAGCCGGCAGGCCGGTTGAGCCCAAGCTTTCGGCAGGGCAGAAGTGACACGCTTCCCCCGCATGTGCGCGTGGGAGGGCTAAGTGACACCAGCTATCTCGCTGCGGTGACTCAGAGCCAGTCAAGAGAATCGGGTTTATCGGCGTCACGCTTAGCGAGAGGAACCTGACATTCTAGACCTGTAAGCCGAGGCTCAGCCTGACGTGTGCCCGGTGCTGCGCGTGGTCAGGACCAAGGCCTGCTGGTTCCCTGCTGGCACGCTCTCTCAGTGCACTGAGCGATAGTAGTAGGGAGGGCTTGACGTTCGCACCAGTTAAACTGCTAGAAGGGAATTTTTTTGCGCAAGCGCCTGGTATGGTTTTGACCCGTCAGTACCCACACCGTCAAGAGGGCCTGCTGGCAGTGACACTTGCTCTACGCGCAGGCCATGCGTCAAAGGAGCAGCTGACCCCCTGTTCTTTATTCCCCACTGCCCGGTACGGCTCGCGGGAGTCTCACGTTGCTGTGCCTGCTTCCCCTTTACGGACGTGCGGAGCGCGCGCGAAACTCTTGCCTGCGTCAGAAAGCGCAAGCACGGGCGCTGCTGCTGAGCCTGCTGAATTACGGCTGCTGCGTGCACGTGCCCCCGGCCTGCTACAAGCAACGTGGTGCGAGCCGAGGTGCTCGAGTCGAAACACCGGTTGCAAGCACGGCTCCGACGTTCGCCAGTGTGCCAGCACTCTAATAAGAGACACAAGGGTGTTTACCGCCCTGGCGCGTATCCTCAACCACCCTCTTGCTCCGGATTCAGCACGGACGGGGTGCCCCACCCATCCGAAGCGAGCGACAGCTGTACAACCGTCGTGTAGGTGTCAAACTGGCCAGGAAGGAGCCCGTTGCACAGATGCAAGGCAGCAGATAGAAGCTGCCCGCATGGTGGCGAGACGAGCCGTGCGACGCTACAGGCAGAGCGGTCGCGCCGTGTGGTCCATACCGTCCACAACCTTTACTCTGGCTTCTTTTCGCATGTCAGTTATTCCGTACGTCCGCTTGCGCAGTCCTCGTCACAGCTGATTCACGATGCCTGAATGCAGCCCGACCTGTGTCGCCTCCAGAGAGGAGGTGCCTGCTCATATCGATTCTATGCTGAAGGAGCACAGAGTCGTTCTCTTTACTCACAAGTAAGTTACGCACCCTGAGCTGAAAACACGAAGCAGACTATACCGGCTAGCTTCGCTTGCTACCCGTGCTATGCCTAGGAGGCCCGCATAGGAGCAGACCCGTGTTGTTTGCGTGTCGCTCTCTCAGGGATGACAAGAAAGGAGATGAAATTGCCTGTGTGCTGAAGTCCCTAGAGGCTAAAAATATGGTGAGTCACCCTTTGTACTCGAATGACTGCCAGCTACTTCTGCTGTACCCCGCTCAAGCGTCTACTGCGCTGTGGTACGGTTTATGGCATAAGTGCGGCGCGCGTAGCTCGTAACAGCTTGCGATTACCGCGTGTGAGTGTGAATTTACGATGGTGCAGCACGTGGCGGACGTCGACAGATGCGCTCAAAAAGAGGAGTTATTATCGCAGTTGAAGAAAAGGGCTTCCAACTCCTCGCCACCTTACCTCTTCATAGGTGGCCACCCGTACACTGGCGCTGTAAGCTATCATTTAGAAATTCTCGACAGCAATGCTGCGCCAGGAGATTTCTTCCGTGCACTCTCGCACACAGCGAGGAGCCCTGCGACTCACCTGCTCACATATAGCGTCACCTGTTGAGACCGCGCGCAACGTTGTGGCGGCGCGTAATGGTTTCTGTGCTGATGCAGGAAAATGCCCTAAATGACTCTGGGGAGAAGGAAAAACTGAAACAGAAGCTGAAAGACTGTGGGGCATTGTAGCTTGCGGTTTTTAGTCCGAACTGATCTGTTTGATCCCTTATGACTACGCAGCGGAAGTTGTACTCGGGAGATGCGGTCGATATTATGATTATGAGACGCAGTGTTTCAGAGATAACGTCTGCAGAACTGTGCCTCTGGCTAGCAGTTGTGGTTTGCGTCACAATTTATCCCGGTGAAACTGAGAGTCTCCCGAACTACAAGATGTGAGCACGACAGACAAACACAGGATATGTTGCTGGGAGCTCTTCGACGGCTGCAGGCGGCGCGCTGCGCGCTCTATCAGCGCAAACGCAGATGTACACTCGCGTATGAATTGGAAAAAGCTGACTTGGTTCCAGCGGCTATTCATGTGTGTTCCTTCCATGGTACATAGAGCTGCTACTGTGTTAGCTGATCTTTTTCAGGGTCTGCAGAGCTAAGCTACCAAGTCTGTAACTGTGATATATATTCCTTGGAAACCTTTTTTTTCCAATTTGGCGGGTCCAGCCATTGGTTGCTGGTATATGTGTTGACGCTGGCGTTCGGTAAGTGTGATACCGTTCGCTTCCGAACTGATTGATAGGTATAACGGGGATTTGACCGGTAACTCGTCAGTAGCGAGATAGCACAGATAGCACCGTCTACAGAGTATTTACACGCGCTTCTCGCGCAGATAACCGCTAATGTAAGCTCGCTGTAGCCCGTCACCATGCGATGTAGGGACACAGGGGAAGCGAAGTGTGCCGGCCACCATACGACAGCAGCAGCCGTGCGAGTCGTTACATCAAGAACAGCTTCTGCAGCACGCGAGAGACGTTACCAGCAAAACTGCCTAAGAATCATGGAACGCCGGGCCGCACATTAGCGTTTTCAGGGCACCGGGGGACGCGCTCACTGGGGGAGTCTACGACAAAGATGACGGACCGGGACCCGCAGAGCCTACCGTAAGAGGGACCGGAAGCTCGTAGTTTCCCTGAAGCCACTTTGCCCGTCTTCCTGTGGTGCAGTCAACGGGCCATCTGGACGCTTCCAAACTCGCTGACACCGGTCTGCGTCTCGCCCGCTAAAGCGGCCACCCGCGTGGTTATCAGATCTACCGCATGGGTCTGATGATGGTGCAAGCGTAGTATCTCGGTACGCACACCAGAGTACCTTACCGGCCGTGGTGCCCTGTCATACGCCACTGCGTTATTCCGCCGCCTCCCTGATTTCGGAGGCTGGGCACCGGAGACACACATTCGCTGACAAGACGCTGGCGAAACACTCGATTCGTTGCATGTCGGTGCCACAGAATATAGCTCACGAGGTGTACCGGTTTCACGCAGGGCACTGAACAGCAGCTCTTCGGGCGGCCTGCACCCTCTTCACTATGCTTGCTGACACAAGCTACCATCCAGCAGCACGGCCTAAATGGTGGCTTCCGCGCGGCGAATACCAAAACCGCGGTAGTGTTGCGCTCGACGCTATGCTTAGCAGTTGACGTCCTGAACACACGAACATTGTATTCTCAAATGCTGTCGGGGCAGGGCTGCTTCCCCCGTTGGCGTGGGAGCATTACGTCAGCTTGATATGCGCAGGCCACAAGCCAGCTTACGAGCCCGCGTACCGATGTATTTTGGAGAGCATGCCCCGCCGCGCGTATGAAACGAGCGTACACTTCTCTAGTATGGAGTCTTCAGCGCGCGCGAGACCCCTTGAACCGCTGCCGTGCCTGCTGTAGTTCTTCAGGTTTCGAACTCTATGCCGCGCATGCAAACTTTGTGCAACGGGTATTCTCCGAGTAAGGGCTCTTCTATATATGCGGTTGTACACTTCCACATTTTAAGACATACGGTTGTGTTTGCATTCGTGATGACGTGCCGTACGTGACAGGTGCAGGCTTCGCAGTCAAGCAAGGTGGAAAGATCGAAATTTGCTGCGCACTAGGTGGGTTAGCTCGGCGGGCGCGCTTTGTGTTGCAGGAGACTTTCTCAAGATACAGTTTCAGACTTTCGTGATCTGGCTAGCACGCTTGGGACCTGCACGCCTGCGGGGGTCTAGAGAGCGACCCTACACGTCTCGCTCCTCTTCACGTTGTCGCCACTGGAAGTCCTCGCACACCCAGCAGATGCTAGTGAGTGCACCCCGCTTCCAATATCACGGCGGCTCTTGAACGCACATACTTTCTTTTGCGCAGCTTCTCGTTAAGGCGCTGTCGTATTGATCTGGCGGTCACAGATGGCGCTTAGTATATCTGCAAACCAGTTATGTACATCAGGCGCTTGCCGGCTGAGACAAAGGCCTTCTGGAAAAGCACGAAAAACCAAATTTCAGGCTAGTAGCATTCTTGACTTCCCGGCTTGATGACGCGTTCTGCACGGTAGACGATACACGCTTACTGACACGGAACCATGCGGACTCAACGAAGTTTAGCTTGCATTCGTGGGGGCACAGTCTGGCCGCCTGCCAGATCCTGATAGTACCGGTCATAAAGGGCGTGCTGAGCTATGGCAGAAGGCTTCAGATACGTTGCGGGCGCTAGCTCCCGTCCCCTACTCGCAGCAGGGTCTGTACGGACTACACTGCGTTGCGCTATCCCGGGGCGCGGCTGCGGGCGGCAGCGTGTAGGAGACCGGGTGGCGGGAAACGTACGGCTGTGTAAACCATGGCGACTGTTCCAAATAGTTGCGAGAGGTTCTGCCGCAGCTGTTCACTATGGGGCAATATACTGACACTACCATGCGTCACATACCCGCAGCGCGGCGCACGCTGCGCGTAGGACACAGCTCTTAGCCATCCTATTCCGCTGTGTGCTGGAGGGCAGTGCAGCAAACCACTAAGCTGACAACGGTGCAAGCGGGCTACGTCACCTTGCAGGGTGAGTTCCACGCAACCTGGCTACACTGTGGAAGAGCGGCGTCCTGCGGCGATTAACCGCGAGGACGCGCCTACCTAGACTGCCCCTAACGCCACAACACCGGACAGCGCGCCAGAGGGTTCCAAAAAGCAGCTCCACAACAGTCGTAGAACGAACTTGCTTTGGGCGAAAATAATTCCGCTTGTCGCTGCTGAGCTGTGACGCACCTGCCATTTTTGTGGCCTCGTTACATCGGTGTGGTGAACGATGGGAACACGAAAGCAGCAGTCGGAGAACCCTGCTAAGGAAGATATACTTGAGCACGTGGACTCGGTAATTCATGGTCACAAGGTGGTTCTTTTCGTGCGAAGGTGCGTCCAAATCCGTGGAGGACTCAAATCTGTGCGGCGCCACCACAACGCCCGCCGTCTAGTACGGAGTTGCCCATTCAGCGAGAGGGAGTTAACTTGTACGAGATGCCAGCAGCCGGGAACGCGACTTCCGGCGGGCGCCCGTCTCTACCTAAAGATTTATGGAAGCACCACCGGACTCGCACAGCCTTTATCGATACTGAAAGCAGCCTTCATTACTAGCCTTTTCGTGTGACCGTCCAGTTATGCTGTATGCGGTGCAAGGACATGTGCGCCGCTAGGCATGAGGCGAAAAGCGAGATGGTGGCGGATATACTGAAAGGCTCCGATGTGAAAGATTTGGTAGGCCCACGGATAAGCCAGCTCTCCTGCGGCACGTAGTGACAAGGCTTGTCATGACACCTCCTGAAGCACCAGGCACTTGCCGCTCCGCAGGGGAGGGCGACAGCTTGCGAGAAACACCGACTAAGCGCCGAAATTGCCCAGGGGCAGCCACAAGAAAGCCTATTCACTAAGAAGCAGTGCGCTGAAAACAGCCTTCAGCGCTAGATGGCCGTGCGGTCGCAGTTGGTTACAAGCGTCCCCAAGGTTCGGGGCCTTCCTGTGCTGGACTGATATGTTGATAGCAGTTCGTGGAAGACGTGGAGGAGTGCTCGCGAAAAGAAGAGCTTCTAAAGGCGCTATCGCGAAAAACGTCCGACTCCTCTACGCCATTGCTTTTCACTGCAGGAGAACCCTTCAGTGGCCCGGTGAGAGCCAGCTTGAATACTACCAACGCCTAGAGACTGGTCGCATGCAGACGTAGTCATCGGGTGTAGTCTTTCGGTGTAACGGCCTCTTTCGCTCTTCTCTACTGTACACCTCAACTCCGACATCGCCGCCACGTTGTACTTAGTGGCTGCTTAGTGACCCATTTACACGTGCCCAGCGCCGCCCGCTACCCTGCGAGGTGCTCGGTGGCCCTCATTGAGCACCTTTTTTCCATGTATGCGTGGCAACACAGTCGTCACCACTGGCTTCGTGAAGCCCGTAGTCAGCCGCACTCTGCCTTGTGCATCGCTGCAGAATGCAGAGACACACCCTTACGGGCTCCCAGCAACCGTAGTTGTGTTGCCTGCGTCACGAGCAAGCTCGATCGAACGCTAACGTGAAGGATAAGCTGAAGGACCGACTGCACGCGGCTGGCGCCTGCTGACGGATAAGCACGGCGCCCCCGTGAAGCTGCGATGTGCTGTAGTTCTTCGATGTTCAAGCTCCGACCCCTGCATCCAGCTTTGAAGGCCGAAAAAGCTCCTGTGTGGATGTGGTAGATGGAGCGCCACGCCATCTACGGCGAGTGCAGGTAGCGCAACTGCCCAGTTTCGGCCGCACGCCCTCCGAGGAGCCAGCTGCGCAGGGTGCCCCATGTCAGTGCCGGATGTCGCGTATTGTCTAGTGTGTACACGTGTTCAGAGTTACGTGCGAGCTGGTGTCAATCCTAACTTATGTCGCCGCAAGCGTAGGAACGAGGAGTATTAGGCGATGGACGAGCGTTGCGCTAAACATCCGCATACCCCGTCTCGCGGGTCGCCATGGACCCGGAGGTGTTGTTATAGCAGCTTGACGAGCTTGGGACTGGCCTGCCCCCCCGACGTATCCTAACGGGCGCGCTGTTGAAGGGGATGTCAGTTAAGCTTTACATATTTGAAAAGACGCTGGCCGCAGTGCAGGCTCACTGGTGGCTTATTACTCAGCCCCTCAGTAAGTATATCGGCCGATGCTATCGAAACCGGAAGCGGAGCGCAATTGTACCATTTGCACCGCGTGCCCTCGAAGCATGTGTGTGCTTCGCTGGCTAGAACTACAGGGGCCACGGGGCTCTGTCACTTGCCGCTAGGGGACGGAGCTCACTGACGGCAAAGCCAAGCACGTCAACGCGACATGACTAACTACCACAAAGCGAGCAGCCGGACGCACCACGGAGAGCAGCCGGCTAGGCAGCCCGCCAGCACCGCGGCTTTTTGTTTTACTGTGCGTCACGCAAGTTCGTGCTTCGAAAGCGGGCCCCGGGCAAGACTCACTTCGCACTAGCGCACAGCATGGCTCGGACGTCGCGGAAGCTGCTATAATTCATCCGGTGACCTGGACATCGGGCGTTCCGGAAAAGCTTTCGCGCCGCCCATTTCGTGCGGCTGAGGCGCTCCTTTGTACTACAACCTGACTCCTAGCCGACGTCCACGCGTAGGATGAGCCACTCGCCATCTCAGCAGCTAACACGTCCAAGCCACGGCTGTACACACGCTGCCTCAGAGCGCGACTGCAGGACGGGGGCGTTTATGCCTCAAGCCCACCCCACCGCAGGCTGCCCCGTCGTTGCAGAAATCGCTTGTCATGCGTCGCTTGCTCTTGCCCGATTGATCAAATAATTTAAACCTTCGAAGTCGCCGTGCAATTCTGGGACTTAATTGGTAAGTATTCTGCTCCCTACAATATTCGTGTTTCGGACCCGCCGTTTTCTCGGGTAAATTGGGAATTGAGAATATTGAGTTTGCTCCGTTTTCTTTGCCCGCTCCTTGTCGCAGGTACGACACCGCCACCTGAACACCACCATACCGCCATGGCCGATTCAGCCGAGATGCAGCACGAGGGAGCGCTTCAGCCCCACGAAACGGGTGGCGCGAAAACTCTACAAAGGAAGGAGGATATACCTGAATGGACGAACAAACTGATAAGGGAGCACAAAGTAGTTGTGTTCCAGAAGCCGTAAGCTTGACTTGTTTCGAGCTAGCCTGGTAGCACCGGCCTTTCGCTCGGATGGAATTTCGAATCATGGTGCGCGGCCGGGGTTGCCGGGCCTAGGGGGTACTTTTGCGTCTGGGCGACAACCTGGATTTATTATCCTGATGGCGCGCACTTGTATTGCACTGAAGATATATAGTCGATAGTAGGTGGCGTGCGCGTTGAAGTAATTGAATCACGTAGTTTTTGTTCTGGATGGTTGCAAACATACTGTGCTGCAGCGGATGCCCGGCAACGGTCCGCACGATCGACACCATTCGACGCGCAAATCCGGAGGACCTAGTACGTGACGTGACTGCGAGAAAGCGGCAGCATGATAATTTTTAACGGCAGCATGTGCTTTACTGGATGCAAGGCCACGTGCTGATGCCGCAGCTACTTTGAGCAACTCTGGCGTATTCAAGCGCGTGCGTACAAATTAGACACGGTTATAACCGTCGTCCCGTGTGAGAATTTGTGTTTCAGCACATCGTCAACCTTGAGGAGACCCCGATGCGGGAGGACGTGGAGAACTACCTGCAGACTATGACCGGTGGCCGCAATCTGCCACCAGTGTTCGTATCGGGACAACTGGTGGACGACCTGGTAAGCTGAAGCGCCTGACCGTATCCGCAGAAACTGCTTTGAATGCCAACAAAAAACTACGAAATGGTACTCGCACTTCACGCCTGTTCAGCGTTCCCAGCGGCAGACCGATTACCGCTGAGTGTGCCTTGAGCTGCGTGTATGTGCAACAACACTGCCTGAGCCACTCTTCTGAATGACAAATACGACCTACATACTAACAAGTATGCAACATAACCGGAACCTTTCGCGAACGCGTGCAATCACTACACTGCCACGTGTGCAGGACACGTCGTGTCGTGTCAAGAAACCTCAATTAGTAACGCTTTGTACATTCGCAGCGACTTACTCTGATGTGCAGCCGTGACAAGGTTGCCTCTTTCCTTATCTCTTCGTGGCAAACCTACAAATGCGTTCGCGGCGGTGTGTACGTACTATGACTCTGGCGCCGTTATTGTCAGGACAACATCATGCAGAACCCATCCCTTGAAAATCTTATGGGAACCGCAGTGAAGCTACAGCAAGAAGCGGCAAAAAGTCTTCAAAATCCGCAGCCGTGAGGTAGTCCAGACAACTCAAGGGAGTTCTGCTACTGAGCAAATTCACGCTCCCTCCCGCCGGATGTGATACCCTTACGTACTGATTTCTCGAGGAAGGGGCCGTTTTGCTAATGAGCACCCCTTGGCTTCATCTCAGGGGGGCGGGTTGCAGATGATTTCATCACGTCGAAGTCAACAGGGGATGGGAATATGCGGACCTTGTCGTTCCCGTGTATCTCATCCAGAATTTGCACAGTGATGGTAACGCGCTACAGACTGTTGGTAAAACTGCTTCAAATACGGCGCTGGATGGTATCATCAGTGATGCTTCCCTATCCCCGGGTACAGCTGTTTACCTCGTGTTTACAACTGCGATCCCAGACCACGAAACCGACGTCGGTCAAGTGCGGTGCAGAAAGAATCTAGGCACAGGATATTTGCTTCACTGCCCAACGTAACGATAGTTCGGGGAGAAGCCGCATGGCATCGCAGGCGCGGGACCCGCGAGGACACTGTCGCGACGCCGGGCATGATATACGTAGGCGTTACAGACATTCGCCTAATTCTTTTCTCAGTTCTCACAACTCCACCGCATAGACTGAAGAGGACCCGAAAAGCACTGCCACACCACTTGTTTGACGGGGGTTTCTCAACCGGCATGAGCTTCCCAGCGCAGCAGCCACCTCGCGGAGCTCGCTGACTATTATTTTGGGTCCTACCGCAGCCGCAGGTGGGGGGACTAGTCGAGTACATAATTTATTGAGCCAGCCAGATAGTGGGCACCGGGTAGCAAGGTGAACGAGCTACTTCCCGCCGGAAAACTTTCTGCGGCTTCTGAGCAATACGGTCCCCCCACGTGGGTACACGCATTCCCATAGAATACTGCACTTTCTTGATGTGCGTAGAACTCTATTAATGTCCTCTGTGCGAAAAATTTTCTGCGGCTTCTGAGCAACACGGTTTTCCACGGGGGTAGACGCATACCGTGAGGATACGGCGCTTCCTTAGTTTGCTCGGAATTGTGAATGTACCTCGTGTGATTACCGCCAGCCTTCAGCGTAGGAACCGCGGCCTTGGAAAAGCCCTCCGCAGGCGGCTTGTACGTGTAAAGTTATTGACGCCACCCCCCGGCACTTCTAGTCCTAGTCGGTAGCATCAGCCAGTCGAATTTCGGGCCCTACAGGCTAATGTGCGACTGCGCACTGGAGACTTGTAACCACCTCGGGAGGATGTAACACGCAGTTTACGCATGGCGCACAGCTTCGTCCAGAATAATTCGTATTCACCGTAGCATATGCAGGCTTGTGCCAAATCTACCA
>SJYA01009116.1:0-15473 GCA_006410615.1 Neotragus moschatus
GTGCTTTCCCGGTTATAAGCTCCATGGAAGTCCTTCAAGAAAGTGTCTCTCTAATAGCTCCTGGAGCGGCAGCCCCCCTTCCTGCTTGCCTTGCAAGTGCTCCCCACCAACCATTCAGAGTGGAGCTGTTAATGGGACAGATTTTGGTTGTGGAAAGGCAGCTCAGATTCGGTGCTTCAAAGGCTTCCAACTCCTGGGACTCTCCGAGATCACCTGTGAAGCCGATGGCCAGTGGAGCTCTGACTTCCCACTCTGTAAACACCCTTCTTGTGGTTCTCCTCCAACGATACCAAATGCGTTCATCATTGAGAGGGGTTCATTGGAGGAAGATGTGATAACTTACACCTGCAAGCCTGGATATGTCATCCAAGGCAGTTCAGATCTGATTTGTACAGAGAAAGGGACGTGGAGCCAGCCTTACCCAGTCTGTGAGCCCCTGTCCTGTGGACCTCCACCATCTGTCTCCAATGCAGTGGCAACTGGAGAAGCATACACCTATGAAAGTCAAGTGAAGCTCAGGTAAGACCACGCATAGCTCTAGAGTCTCCAAGGGGCGCAGACAGGAGGGTTGTAAAATGAAAAGTGATAAATCAGAAATTAAGCTAGTTGGGAAGAAAACATCTTCTCTGGGCTGTTCTCCGAAAACTGAAGCTTTTAACACTTGGCCTTATTCTGCCCATAATTATCCATAGATTGGCTTGTAAAAGTAAATTTCCACATTTTCAGATTATAGTTTCTAAAACAGTTATCATAATTAACGTATTCTGTTGAGCTTCTTGGACCAGCAAGATCCTCTAACTAGCTTTAATACCTATTAAGTCATAGGCTCTTTTTTGAATGATACACTGATACATTTCTTTGGTATCACCTAAGAATTATATTCATATATGTAAATGTTTGGGAAGTAGGGCAAAAACTGAAGAATTCAGGCCAAAAGTCACATACTTTCAACAGGCAACATAAATGAGATAGTCTTAAGAGGACGTCTAACCTATGCTGTCTGAGCAAACTAAGCATTTAATGCACAAATGGTGACTTTCTGCTGAAAAATTCTCTCTTTAAAATGTATTTAAAAATAAAATATGGAATGAATGTATAATTTAGATTTTTATTGGAATAAATGCCTGTAATGTGCAAATATATCTCAGGCCTCTAAATCAATTTAGATTTTGTTGGTATCTCTGAAGGAATTAGGGATTATTCTTCACATATTGGCTTCTTAAGTTCTATGAATAATAACTCTTCTTAAGCCTGTCTGTTGTAGACATTTTAGCTCTTCATTTTCTCTTACTTGCAATAAGAAACATACCCAAGGGAATATTGTCAGTGAAATGAAAGCTGAGGAATAGTGGGTTATGCACCAGGAAGAAAAACAAAAATTATTCCTTCTTTTGAAGTGCATTTGCAGCTTTCTATTTGGATGTTTGTGTGTCAGGTAGCTTGAGAAATCACAGTACCCCCTGAAATCACAATACTTCCTAAGACTGTCCTGTGTGTTATTCCTGGTGTGTTGACTATCTTCAGATCGTCACTTGTTAGTAAACTGATCCTTCCCAGTTTGCAAACCTGTGACTGTTACCTAGCCTGGCAGTTTGTGAAATTTTGAAAATATACCCACGCAATAAATATTAATTAAATGGTTTCAGTTTAGTGGTAAAAGCAGGGCCTCTAGAGCCAGATGCCCTAGGCAGGAATCTCAGCTCTGCTGCTTCCTGAAGAAGTTATTTAATCTCTCTGGCGTCAGTTTCTTCACCTATAAAATGGGAATAAACATAACCACACCCATTCATAGAGTTGACATGAAAATGATTTAATATCTGTAGAGCAATTAGAACAGAGTGGAATTTAATAAATATTCTGTAAACAGTTGTTGAATTAAAAAAATGCAAAATTTTCAAAATCCCTGAGAGTTTAGAGTCAGATTGACTTGAGTTTGAACACCAATACTACTGTTACAGAATAGCTACTAGACAAGATTAAAAAACACACACTGTGTAGAGGACTTAGAACAGTGCTTGGAACAAAATAGATTCCCCGTAGATACTGATTGTGCAATATTCTTACTAGTATCTGAGTTTATTTTGAAGCTTGCCCAGAATTTCTTGAACTTTTAGGTATTTTCAGAATAAAAATGAATTCAATAATGGCATTATCCAGAGCAAAGGTAAATCATGTCAACAAAATTTAAGGCAAGTTTAGACGTGGCTCCTCTTTAATGTGAATAACTGAGGATTGATCTGATTATCATTGTTATCCTGGTGTTTTTGCATGGCAACACCATCTCCCTGACATTTGAGTCCATTTTAATATATCATATAAAATGTGTGCTGAGCTTTGTAGCAGCTGCTTGAATCCAAGAACAAGTCACCAACTACGTTGCACTCCATTTAAGGCACTCGCTTTTCTTTTCCATTGCAGGTGTCTAGAGGGTTATATGATGGATACAGATATAGACACATTCACCTGTCAGAAAGACGGCCGTTGGTTCCCTGAGCTAATTTCTTGCAGTCCTAAAAAATGTCCTCTGCCAACAAATGTAACACATATACTTGTTCATGGAGATGATTTCAGTGTGAATAAACAAGTGTCTGTGTCTTGTGCAGAAGGGTATACCTACGAGGGAGTTAATATGTCAACATGTCAGGTAAGATTTTCTTAATTAGAACATGTAGAGTGTAAGTCATCTATGTATATATATTATACTATATGTGAGTGTGTGTGTATGTGGATATATATGTCAGTGTGTCTTATGCTGTGTGTGCGCATATGGATATATGTGTAAGTGTATAAGTAAGTGTGTGTATAAGTGTGTGGATATAGATCTATCCACACAGGCAGTATCTTGCTATCCTGAAAAGAGAAAATGCCTCAAGTTTCCCCTGTCAAAGAATTTGAGGAATTTTTTCATAAAAATAGAAAAACAGACATTTCTTTCCAATATTCTCATTTTTAAAAATAAGAAAGTGCCAAGGGTATGTGAAAAGTACCAAAGATAGATAAAATGTTCAGATATCTATAACAAAAGATTCATGACAGATTCACCATGTGAATGCTTTACACATAGACAGTCTGTGTGCAGAAATGAGCCCTGATTGTGACCACATATGTTTCTGGCGTTAGGAGAAGAGCAGAGGCAGAGGAAACAACCTGGAGTCAGATTCTGCCTCTGTTGATGTCACTTTATAGTTGCTTAGAATTGCTTAGCAGCTATCCGCATGGCATTCCTAATCCAGTCTAATTAGGGATGATCAGATGACTGCAGCCATGAAATTAAAAGACACTTGCTCCGTGGAAGAAAAGCTATGACAAACCTAGGCAGCATATTCAAAAGCAGAGACATTTTGCTGACAAAGGTCTGTATAGTCAGAGCTACCGTTTTTCCAGTGGTCATGTATGGATGTGAGAGTTGGACCATAAAGAAGGTTGAGCACCAAATAATTGATGCTTTTGAATTATGGTGCTGGAGAAGACTCTTGAGAGTCCCTTGGACTGCAATGAGATCAAACCAGTCAATCCTGAAGGAAATCAACCCTGAATATTCATCGGAAGGACTCATACTGAAGCTGAAGCTCCAATACTTTGGCTACCTGATGCAAAGAGCTGACTCATTGTAAAAGACCCTGATGCTAAGAAAGATTGAGTACAGGAGGAAAAGGGAATGACAGAAGGTGAGATGATTGGATGGCATCACTGACTCAATGGACATGAGTTTGAGCAAAGTCCAGGAGACAGTGAAGGACAGGGACATGTGGTGTGCTATAGTCTATGGGGTTGGAAAGAGTCAGACATGACCTAGTGACTGAACAACAACATATCAGCATGACATTACTGTGAAATTTTTTAGAAGGAGAAATGAATGAAATGGAAGAAATTGTCAGAAGCAGATCCTAATAAAGGAATCATGACAATTTTTCCTACTAGGGGAAAAGTTAATATATGCTAAAATAAACTCCAGATACACCAAAAGAAAATAATACTGTGCAGCCTTTAAAAGTTAATAGTAATATCTAGAATTATCTATGCAAGACATATTTATTGAAGCATTATTTACAGCATTGACAAGTTAGATATAATGTATATTTCCAGCATTAGGGGAATGGTTAATCATGTGACAGGTATATATTAATATATATAAAATTACTTTGGGCTCATCTATAGAATAAAGGGTTTAGTCTCAAGTCTTGTTTTGAATGCTATTCAACTCATATGCTATTTCCTCAAAGAAAACAATATAACATTAGCAAGAAAATGATTGCCTTCAAGGGAAACATCTGTGTGCACCTCTTTGTACACCTGGAAAGAAGACTGGAAAATGTTAATACTAATTGTGGTGGGGGTGGGGGATAAAGTAAATGTGTGTGTGTGTTTGGTTGTTCAGTCGCTTAGTCATGTCCAACTCTTTACGACTCCATGGACTGCAGCACACCAGGCTTCCCTGTCCTTCACTATCTCCCGGAGTTTGCTCAAACTCATGTCCATCGAGCCAATGATGCCATCCAGCTGTCTCATCCTCTATCACCCCCTTCTTCTCCTGCCCTCAGTGTTTCCCAGCATCATGATCTTTTCCAATGAGTTGGCTTTTTGCATCAGGTGGCCAAAGTATTGGAGCTTCAGCATCAATCCTTCCAATGAATATTCAGGGTTGATATCCTTTAAGACTGACTGGTTTGATCTCCTTCCAGTCCAAGGGACTCTCTAACACCACAGTTTGAAAGCATCAGTTCTTTGGCGCTCAGCCTTCTTTATGGTCCAGCTCTCACATCCGTACTTGACCACTGGCAAAACCATAGCTTTGACTCCACAGACCTTTGTTGGCAAAGTAGTGTCTGTGTGTGGTGGTGTTTTTTTTTTTAACTTTATGACTTGTTCACAATATGTCATAGAATGTTTCAAGTATTCATGTTGACATGGAGAAAAGGAAGCCATCTTTTTAAACTTTGGGTGGCATGCCTAAATGTGTCTATTTCTTATAGCTTTAGATTAAAATGTAGAATTATATAAAATATAAGGGTGTATTAAGTCATGGAATATTCATATCTACCATACAGTTCTCATCATTATGAAGACATACTTCTTGGTGTTCTTGATTTTTTTTAAAGGATTTTATTAGGAAGAAAATGCTTGTTTTATGAGTTTTAGAAATGTCTAAAATTGTTTACTGATGACAATCTGATTAACGTGTGTTTCTTAATGTCAAAGATAATAAGTGGCAGTAGTAGTAGCAAGTTCTAGGTCCTTTGACTATCATTTGAGGATTTTCCTGCAACATGAGCAGTATTTGCAGATGTCTTCATTCATGTGCAACAATCCCTAAGTGTAACTTATAATTCGTTATTTAGCTTGACGGCACCTGGGAGCCCCCATTTTCTGATGAATCCTGCAGTCCAATTTCTTGCGGGAAACCTGAAAGTCCAGAACACGGGTTTGTGTTTGGCAATGAATACAACTTTGAAAGCATGATTACTTATCACTGTGAAACTGGCTATAAATTAGAGGTAAGCAAACAAATTGTTTAACTAGAATTTTATTTGTTTTTCCAATATACTTAGGAATATTTTTAGTATTACACCATTTTATCTCACTAATTTGGGTCCTAAAAGACTTTTTTACACTTTTTTATACGTTGTTGCCTTATAGCTTAACCTTTTCTTGGAAGTATTTAAAGTGACTTATAATTTTAAAAAGCAGAATAAGTTTCAAATTAAAAAATCAAACCCATGAAAAAAAATGGAGCTTACATACCTGCCCCAAGACTGACATTGTTACTTTAGTTGGTCACTTAAACCTATGTTTTGGCCTCTTGTTAACCATATTTTGCATAATCTGTCACCGTGGGGCAGTGTCTACAGGGATTTAAGTATGCACAGCTAGAATTTCCTCAAGCTAGGGGCTCAAAAACCTTGGAAAGTTTTTTATGGAAATACCAGGTTCCCTCAAGGTAGGTATAGCCTGAAAAAAATTGTTAAAAGCTGTTTTAACCAAATGATGAGTCTCAAGGTCACGCCTGCCTGGTTGGTAATATTAAAATCCTATTAGCAGCACCAGGTTACTCTTGTGGGAATGCTGCCATCAAAACATGATCACATCCTCAAACTTGAAATACAAGAGGCCTTTTTTATATTGTATAGTGTTGCCCTTTGATCTTTCAGGAAGCTTTATTCCCTATTTTTGTTGTTATAATGGTATTAAATGCAGGTTTTGAGAAGTGTTCATTGCCAAAGATTTGTTATATGTGTGTGATGTGTTCCATTATTTTCCTGCTGACCATAGAATCAGAGAATTTTCATAAGCACGGTCCATGAAAGATGAAACTAAGCTTATGTGGATCTTGTTTTATTTCCTCAAAAGACTCTTTTTTAGGAGAGGAAAGGATGATAATGTAATGGTTGATGGCAGTTGGAGAGCTTTTCTGTTTTTGAAACTCAGTTGTTCTTCATGTGAGGGTACTACCCTTGCACTTTGTTAAGAAGAAAAGTGGTGTAAAATCTAAAGCACACTGATGAGTCATTAAATTTGAGGAAGTGGATAACTTACCTTAAAATTTTTGGAAATATCCCAGTGGTAACCACAGAATTGAAAGAGATGTTATAGCAGTTGTTATTATTCCAAGCTACATGTTTGAAGCACCTGAGAGACTGTCTCTAAATATTTATGTCCAGTTATTTACAGAAATAATCAAATCCAGGTCTGGAACATGGTATGTAAAAGATTAGCCTAGAAAATCTTTATCATATGAGATAAGAGGGAATCTATTAAAGGCAGTATATTTTAAAAAAAAGAAAACTCAGGAGACAGACTTCCCTGGTGGCTCAGAGGTAAAGAATCCACCTGCCAACTCAGGAGACATGTGTTCAGTCCCAGGGACAGGATGATCCCACATGCCGGGATAGCAACTAAGCCTGTGTGCCACACCTGTTGAGCCTTTGCTCTGGAGACCAGGAGCTGCGTCTGGTGAAACTCTCTCACTCCAGAGCCCATGCTCTGCAACAAGAGAAGCCACTGCATGAGAAGCCTGTGCACCGCAACTAGAGAGTAACTCGCATGCACCGCAACTAGAGAGAAGGCCGTGCAGCAACAAAGACCCAGCAAAGCCAAAAATACTAAAGTTTTAAAGAAAGACCTCAGGAGCCAATTGGATAAGGCTCACAAGATGGCCAAGATGAAACCTTTTTAGCGTCAGTAAGGGTAATAACTTTAATAGACACATCAAATATGTCATGAATGACAGCCTCATAATGATACTAAAAGATTATTTGGTAACTTTTAGGGGATTCCCATGGGCAAATTCATTATTTTGAAAGTACAACAAAAAGAGGAAAAGTATCTTTTCAAGGCTAACTGGATGACTCTTTGAGACCCCATGAACTGTACAGTCCCTAGAATTCTCCAGGCCAAAATACTGGAGTGGGTAGCATTTTCCTTCTCCAAGGGATCTTCCCAACCCATGGATCAAACTCAGGTCTCCTGCATTGCAGGCAGATTCTTTACCAGCTGAGCCACCAGAGGACCCCAACTGAATGACTAGGTAACTAAATAGTAGATGAACTCCAGTCAATAATGATAGAATTCAAATCTCAGAATTTGAAACTCTCATGAATTAATGGATTTACGTTTTCATCAGCATGGCCACAGATGTAAAAAAAAAATAATAATAATAATAATGGAACCAGACATTTTGCCTCTCAATGGAAAAACATACCATTGGGGAAAAGTCTTACCATAAAAAGAACTTTTGAATTTTTGCATTTCTTAACAAGTTCCCCAGTACCAAAGGTCAGTGGTTGGGAAAGAATAGGGACTTAGTCTCAGCAGACCTCTGTTCCAGGCTCTCTGCTTTTGCTGAGTGTAAAGACGCTGGGGAACCTCTCTGAGCCTCTGTTTCATCCTGTCTGCAGTATGTGATAACCACCTTTGCAAAGTTACTGCAAGGATTAGCGATAAAAGAAAGTGGCAAGCACTACACTTTATACAGTGTCTGAGCTCAATAGAGAGAGAGTAGTAATTGTCATTACTCCTAGTATTCATATGAGGACCAAAGTCAGATGAAGCAATTAAGACAACTGATGTAAATCGTGGTCAGTTTTTCTACTCTGTAAATGTTATCGTTTTTATATAAGGATTACTGACCTTTTTGAGACATCTAAATCCCCCAAATGTCACTACCCATGCGATCATCTCGAAATATAAATCCCTACAGGCAACTGAGGAATAAATCAAAGAACACAAAAATGGGATAATCATGTTCTAAAATTGTTATTAATGAGCAGTAAAGTGGTTTCTATGAAGCTAAAAATTAATATAGCTATCTAAGTTAATTGTTGATTAAGCAGATATATTATGTCAAAAATAGTAACTTGATGCTAATCTGGATCTAAAACTCCAGCTTAATTATCAAAAACAAGATATGTAAAGGAATAGAGAGAGAAAAAGAGAGAAGGAAAGTAAATAATAAATCATAAAATAATAAATAGTAAAATTTGCAACTTACTAAGAAGGGAGCCAACAGGTAGTGTTTGATTTTCTTTTTACAGCAATAGCTACAGAAAATAGAATTTTATTGGAATGAAAATTGACATGATTGAAACAGAATATTATGCAAAATAGTAATGAAGGAAAAAAATTAGTGGGAAAAATACTGTTGGCTTAAAATAACTACTTGAGTGTAGTCCACTCTGGAATACCCAAATAGGGAACTGACTTCAATAGCTTGTCATATACTTCCTCAAAGTAAGTAGTTCGCAAACTAGAATGTATATTTTCCTTTGCATATGTAAGTATATAAGCACAGGAAAAGTACAGCAGATATTAACAGGGTTTATCTCTGGATGAAGAATTCTAGAAAACTTTTTACTTCTCTTTCATATTTTCTAAGCCTTCCATAATCAACACATATTACTTTTTCAATAAGAAGAAAATATATATTTTTAAAACCGTTTACTTTTTTGTTGTTGTTCAGTTATTTTTTGGAAGGTCAAGTGAGTATCCTTCCATAGGTGTCAGTGGAGTTTTTGTAGGTGAAGCTTTGTTAGTAAACTCAAAGATAATACCTTTGAGTAGTAGAGGATTAAGGATGAAAGACAACATTGAGCAGATAAAAATCAAAGTAGAGGTGCCCGCTCCTTTTCAGACATATTGCTGATTTAGAACCAGCTCCGAGAATGTGTATCCAAAGAGCTCTGTGTTAGGTAAAGACGACCACTGAAAAACCATCACACAGGATCCATGTGCTGCAGTTCATATACTTAAAGCCAAGCCCCTTAACACACTACTTAGAACCCATAATGTTACAGAATTTTATTTATCTCATTAATTGTTCCGTAGCAAATTAGGAATTTAAAACATAGGAAAAGGTTATCATGAGAAACAGTTGTGATTACAAGAAAAGATAAACACAAACAAGAGGACGCATGAAAATTGTATCCAGAAATAAAAACCCAGTAATCTTAGCCTAGCTTAGCATATAGTAACTCTGAGGGGTAAATAGCTGATACCCTCCCCCTTCCCCCATCCCATCCCCATCCCACACCAAAGGGCTGTGAGATATAGGAAAATATATCAAAAGTCCATCGAAGGTAACAACTATAAATGATGTTTCAAATAAGTTTATATTATTTTTACCCTTATTTCAGAAGGCAGGGAAATAAATTTTTAGAAAGATTTTTGCTCAAAATATTTAAAATTTTACTTGCCTGTGCCCTTAATAGGGTAAGTTTAGATATAATGGATAAGTTACATTGTCAAAAAATTCAATCCTGATCTCAATAAGATATCTTGACCTAGTTCATGTCCAAGGGTATATATAACAAATTCACTTCTTTGCTGTACCTCTCAGATACTGAAAAATAAACTCAATTCAAAATATTTGTAAAATTCCTCAGCAAATAGAACTCTCAGATATTCTATATTGGTCTTTGCTGCTGGTTATAATTAGTTGTCATTTAAGCAGAAAGTGAAACAGTGTCTGTACCTGAATTACACTGGCCAGCCAGAATATGAATTTTGAGGTAATTTGATGAAAACATTTTTGAAAGTCTAAACCCACTTCTTAAACTGTATTTATTTAATGAACTCATTTAGCAGCCCAATGCCAAAAATTTCCAGTTCCCCGCTGAGTTGACTTTGCGCACTCGTATTTTTTCATTATAGAGGTATCGTCTTGTCAGTGATGGTTTTTATTGATCCACAGGGGAACCGAGAACGGGTGTGTCAGGAGAATGGACAGTGGACGGGAGGGGTGGCGACATGCAAAAGTAAGTCAAATAAATGACTCTTGCTCCCCAAATAATACTAAGGACACAGAATGATAGTGTGGCTGCGTTTTCTTTGCAAGTTGTTTCCTTAATTGAAAACAAATTTTGACTCCATGAACTGTTTGAAAACCTTTTATGGGCTTTTGCTCACAGACACCAAAACAATATAACAGTGAAAAACTGTGGTAGAGATTAGTGATGAGATTGGAACAGAACACAAGATTGCTGACTCTGGAATGGCAAACATTTTGTTTCGAAACTAATTATTGAGTTTACTTGCCTTCTTTCTGTGGGTTTCCCCTGAAATAATGGTAATCTAGAAGACTTAGATCTGTTTCCTTGGTAACAGTAGTGGGTAAAACTTACATCTTAACGCTGACACATCTGTCCAACAAATGATTATTCACATTTTTGGTGGAATTTTGCATTAATTCATTATATGAGGACAGCCAAGTTTATTTAGCAAGATGTGGGTGAATTCAAGTGACTCAGTCCCTAGGATATGGCTCATATGATTCCTCTGCCAAAAAGCAATGTATTTAAATGCAGTAGTTACAAACCAGTCAAATGGCAAGCTTAAATTTTTTTTTTCTCTTAATAATAATGGGGGAGTCATCAAATTTTCAAACCAGGGGAGACTTCTTGGATAATCTAGTCTACCTGCTTTGGTTAACCAATGAGAAAGAGTGAACTGGGAGAAGGGACGTGACCTGCCCAGTATCAGAAATGAAGTTAGTGGCAAGCTAACACTAGGACTTGGGGTATCTGAGTTTTGTTCACTTTGATTTGAATGTAGATTAATGAGCTGATTTTGTATGCAATAGGAATCTTAAGTCTTTTAAACAATATTATATGGCTAATGTTCAATGGAGAGTATGACTTTGTAGCTCTAAAAGGGAACTCTGTGTGTATGTATATAGAAAGACATACATAAACATTGAGTAACATCTCAATATTCACATCAATGAGCATTCCAGATAATACCATTTTTTTGTTCATGATCAAACAGTGCATGATCAAAAGTGAATGAATGTACAGAGGAGGGAAGAGGGGAATGAAATGGAAACGTGTCTGAAATAGGAAGCTGCTATGGTGGGGGCTTCCCTGGTGGCTCAGAGGGTAAAGCGTCTGCCNTGAGTAACATCTCAATATTCACATCAATGAGCATTCCAGATAATACCATTTTTTTGTTCATGATCAAACAGTGCATGATCAAAAGTGAATGAATGTACAGAGGAGGGAAGAGGGGAATGAAATGGAAACGTGTCTGAAATAGGAAGCTGCTATGGTGGGGGCTTCCCTGGTGGCTCAGAGGGTAAAGCGTCTGCCTGCAATGCAGGAGACTTGGGTTCGATTCCTGGGTTGGGGAGATCCCCTGGAGAAGGAAATGGCCACCTACTCCAGTACTCTTGCCTGGAAAATCCCATGGATGGAGATGCCTGGTAGGCCACGGGGTCGCAAAGAGTCTGACATGACTGAGCTATTTCAGTCTTTCTTTCTTTCTGGGGTTGGTGAGGGGATTGTTTCCATGTTGCAGCAGGTTTAATTCAAACTACAATGATAATGGTTTGTATAGCTTCTATTCTGGAATGCAAGATAGTAATAGAATGCTCTATGTGAATCCTGTTATTCTCTGGGATTTTTTATTTCTAAATTATCAAATAAGTGCTAAAAATTCCCTATATAAAGAAGAGGGTTGGGAGAAGCATTTAAGATGAGGCTTTGCTTTTTCTTCTTAGAGATCATGTGTGAAGCTCCACTTGCATTTCTGAATGGGAAAGCTGAAGTTGAAAACAGTACCGCTGGGCCCAGCGTGATATTTGCCTGCAACAGAGGCTACAGCCTTGAAGGGGCGCCCGAGGCTTCCTGCACAGAAAATGGGACTTGGAGCCACCCTGTTCCTCTCTGCAAACGTGTGTGTTGACCATAGAAGGGGTTAAATCAGATTCAGTTTCCCCGGATGTCTAAAACATAGTAGAAACTCCATTGATAAGTGAGATTGGCCCAGAGAAAGAAATCTGTGCATATCCAAGCCAAATACTGTGAGATGTTTTAAAAATCAACTGAATTATATAAAATAGCCTGTCTGAGAATCTGCTTTCATAAGATTCCTTGGATGAGTACAAGTCCAAAAACACAGAAAATGCAACTTAATTTAAAAAATTTGACATAAATGTATAATGAATTACATGTGATAGGAGTGATGAAAGAAAATATATTTAATGTGCAATATTAATATAATAAACATAATTATAGTGTATGAAGATAATTAGCTATAGCCACTGGAATGAAAAGAATATTCCCAAGCAAAGTATAAATTGAGAAAACTCTAGCTATTGTTTGAAGTATTAACAGCACATTAATCAAAGCTTTGGAATTCAGCTGACACCCTTCTTACACACAAAGACTTCGTTTGTGCCCATTGAAAATTAGAAAAACTGAAATTGCATGAAATCGGTGTTGTACGCACATCACACTCTCACACTAAAAGCAACACTTCCTATTTTTCCTTCAGACCCGTAGAAAAATGAGTCCATTTTCACCAAAAAGCCTGGGAAACTCTATAAGCTCTGATGCTCTGATAGAGTAGTGTGGGTCTAAAGTTATATTCAGCTCTCTGAGACTCATCCTTCTGAAGGATGCTCAGTAAAAGAAAGTACAGGGGCAGTAGGAAGCGTTCATCCCACCTTCTTAATAGTCTTCAGACATGATGGGGATGTTTGATATATTCCTTGGTTTCTAGCACAGCTTTGGTTTTACTGTTGAAGGGCTGCAGTTGTGAACAAGCATTTAATTTGCCATCTTAGAATTTTAGGACCATGTGTTAGTGGTTGGATAGCTTGATATTTTCAGATCTTACCTATTTTATGCTGACAAGTAATTTCATGGAGATGCAAAATAAGTCTGTTTAATGCTTGAAGTTCTATATTTTGAAGCCTCATAGTCTCATCACTGGGAGCTCAACTCTGGCAGAGTTCATACTCTGCCTTCAAAGAAACAAACTAAAAAAAAAGAGAAAATATCACTAAACATTTTCTTTTCCTTTTAACAGCAAATCCATGCCCTGTCCCATTTGTGATCCCTGAGAATGCTGTGCTTTCTGAAAAGGAGTTCTATGTCGATCAAAACGTGTCTATCAAGTGTAGGGAAGGCTTCCTGCTCCGGGGCCAGAGCACTATCACGTGCAACCCTGACGAGACGTGGACGCAGACAAGTGCCAAATGTGAAAGTAAGTGGACACATGCGAGCCAGTGAATTTACTTAGTGGGGGATGAAATTTTCTCATCTTCCTGAGATTATTTTCAATCAAGTAACTTATATGTAAATACCTAGGTCTCTGTCTTATCATGGTCATCAACTTCTGTGTTGCTATTTAAAAAAATTTTTTTTAATTTAATTTGAAGTCCAAACATAAAGAGAAACTTACCAGAACTAGGCTAAAACATGCCTGACCTGGATTCACTTGAAAAGATTTTCAAATCACAATTTTCTAGGAATGGGCAGGTTGTTAAATCTAAAATACGTATTTTTCTCCGCATTGTCAAGTCTCTAAACTATCCATTAATGGGCTTTGGAATAGAAAATTTATTTCACAGTTACTGGTTGGGGCATAGACTTGGATTACTGTGATATTGAATGGTTTGCCTTGGAAACGAACAGAGATCATTCTGTCGTTTTTGAGCTTGCATCCAAGTACTGCATTTCAGACTCTTTTGTTGACCATGATGGCTACTCCATTTCTTCTGAGGGATTCCTGCCCACAGTAGTAGATATAATGGTCATCTGAGTTAAATTCACCCATTCCAGTCCATTTTAGTTCACTGATTCCTAGAATGTCGACATTCACTCTTGCCATCTCTTGTTTGACCACTTCCAATTTGCCTTGATCCATGGNACTGGTTGGGACATAGGCTTGGATTACCGTGATATTGAATGGTTTGCCTTGGAAACGAACAGAGATCATCCTGTCATTTTTGAGACTGCATTCAAGTACTGCATTTCAGACTCTTTTCTGTTGACCATGATGGCTACTCCATTTCTCCTAAGGGATACCTGCTTAGAGTAGTAGATGTCATCTGAGTTAAATTCTCCCATTCCAATTCATTTTAGTTTGCTGATTCCTAGAATGTTGACATTCACTCTTGCCATCTCCTGTTTGACCACTTCCAATTTGCCTTGATTCATGGACCTGACATTCCAGGTTCCTATGCAATATTGTTCTTTACAGCATCGGACCTTGCTTCTATCACCAGTCACATCCACAGCTAGGTATTGTTTTTGCTTTGGCTCCATGCCTTCATTCTTTCTGGAGTTATTTCTCCACTGTTCTCCAGTAGCATACTGGGCACCTACTGACCCGGGGAGTTCCCGTTTCAGTATCCTATCATTTTACCTTTTCATACTATTTGTGGGATTCTCAAGGCAAGAATACTCAAGCTGTTTGCCATTCCCTTCTCCAGTGGACCACATTCTGTCAGACCTCTCCACCATGACCTGCCTGTCTTGGGTGGCCCCACGCGGCATGNGCATACTGGGCACCTACTGACCCGGGGAGTTCCTGTTTCAGTATCCTATCATTTTACCTTTTCATACTATTTGTGGGATTCTCAAGGCAAGAATACTCAAGCTGTTTGCCATTCCCTTCTCCAGTGGACCACATTCTGTCAGACCTCTCCACCATGACTTGCCTGTCTTGGGTGGCCCCACGCGGCATGACTTAGTTTCCTTGAGTTAGACTAAGGCTGTGGTCCGTGTGATCAGATTGGCTAGTTTTTTGTGACTGTGGTTTCAGTGTGTCTGCCCTCTGATGCCCTCTCACAACACCTACCGTCTTACTTGGGTTTCTGGATATGGTACAGTGGTGTCACATTGGTTAGGTTTTAAAAACAGGTCTGAGAACAAACACATGTTTAACTAAAATTATACTTAACAGTAAAATAATACCTTTTCATTTGTTTAATCTGTATTTGTTTTTGGTCACTTTCTTGAGGTGGTAGGCAGCGTTGCCACCAGAACTATGGTTTTGCTTCTCAGCCTACAGTGGGAAAAACCCCTCATTCACACACATTTTACATAACAGCCTGTTTCAGAATTACTTCCATTATTTGTGTAATATACCTGATAAAACAGGGTTCAGATCCAGTGATTGAATATGCTAAGGAGAGAATGATGTTGGTCTGCTCTACTCCCTCCTGAGTTATATGCTGCCCCCCTCAGTCCCCC
>SJYA01009117.1:0-15457 GCA_006410615.1 Neotragus moschatus
CCTCCACTAGCTTTGTTCATAGTGATGCTTCCTAAGGCCTACTTGACTTCATATTCCAGATATCTGGCTCTAGGTGAGTGATTATCTGGGTCATGAAGATCTTTTTTGTACAGTTCTTCTGTACATTTAACCTTAGATAGTGTAATAATGTCAAATCTTGTTTTCATCACATGAATGTCTATTTTATTTACCCAATTTCAAATAACCATCCAAAGATTTCTTTATTCACTTGCAGTAACTCCTTTTTTAAAAAATCCTCCTTGTTGTTCAGTGGCTTAGTCGTGTCTGACTCATTGTGACCGCAGGGACCCCAGTGCACCAGGCTTCCCTGTCCTTCACCATCTCCTGGATTTTGCTCAAACTCATGTCCATTAAGTTGGTGATGTCATCCAACCATCTCATCCTCTGTCATCCCCTTCTCCTCCCACTTTCAGTCTTTCCCAGCATTTTCCAACTAGTCCATTGTTCTGTATTTGTGTGGATCACAACAAAGTGTGGAAAATTCTTAAAGAGATGGGAATACCAGACCACCTCACCTGCCTCTTGAGAAACCTGTATGCAGGTCAAGAAGCAACAGTTAGAACTGGACGCGAAACAACAGACTGGTTCCACATCACTGAAGGAGCATGTCAAGGCTGTATATTGCCGGAGTCCAGCTCCAGCAGCCAGGGATTCAACCTGAAGAGGTGAACGGTGTCAGTGAGAGAAATGAGGCAGCCTCTCAGTTTTCTTGGACTGCCTGTTTATTTTAAGTTTAAGATTCTCTTCTATACTTTTACAAAAATATTAGGTCAGAGGTTTGACATTTTCAGTTCCCCCTTACCCAGATTTATTATCTCCATAAATCATTGTTGCTCTTCAAACAGAGTTCCTGCTTCAGGGATTCTCTCGAAATCAGCTTTACCGTCTATTATCTACCTCCTCTCATGTGTCCTGCAGTTAACTTGTGATTATATTGTAACTCATGCTACATTCCTCAGTTTACTACTTATCTTCCTAAATCCTGTTTGCCCCTAACATCCTGAGCTCACTATCTCTTAAAAAGGCTTCTAGCTATAGTGTCTCTAAAAATTCCTAACTTCTATAAGCTATAGTAAAATATGCCAACTTTACAACATTCCTTAAATCTTTAACTTCTAACTATTTTAATTATTTCTAAGCCCTAAATTTAGTAAACTCCTTTGCCACAAACATTTTCCTCACAAATAGGCTTCAGATAGCAGTCTCTCCCATGGCCTCAAGCTGCAGCCTGTGTGCTCATCCTGGAACACTCTTTTGTAAAAGTCCTTGAACAAATGTCAATGATTAACTTTATGAATTATTCTCTGACCACAGCTGCAGAAAGCTTTGTGCCTTCTTATGCTCTTCTGAAGAACAATAAGCCCCTTAATATTCCTTTTCAGTCAACTCAGCCGAGGAGAGGAAAAAACAAGTCAGAATTACAAGGCCTAACTCCTTCATCCCAGGACCATGCCTTCCGAATGAGGAGAGGGGTCTGGGGCCATGCCTCCATTTTATCAGTAATGCCTAACAACGGCTCCCGACAGTGTATTGTCACCCAGCTTATTTAACTTACGTGCAGAGTACATCATGAGAAATGCCAGGCTGAATGAAGCACAAGCTGGAATGAAGATTGCCGGGAGAAATATCAATAACCTCAGATATGCAGATGACACCATGCTTATGGCAGAAAGCAAAGAAGAACTTAAGAGCCTGTTGATGAAAGTGAAAGAGGAGAGTGAAAAAGGTGGCTTCAAACTCAACGTTTGGAAAACTAAGATCATGGCATCCAGTCCCATCACTTCTTGGCAAATAGATGGTGAAACAGTGGAAACAGTGAGAGACTATTTTTTGGGGCTCCAAAATCTATCCAGATGGTGACTGCAGCCATGAAATTAAAAGACGCTTGCTCCTTGGAAGAAAACGTATGACCAACCTAGACAGCACATTAAAAAGCAGAGACATTAGTTTGTCAGCAAATGTCTGTCTAGTCAAAGCTATGGTTTTTCCAGTGCTGTGTATTTACCATTCCTTATGATCACTAAGTAGTCATGTATGTATGTGAGAGTGGGACCATAAAGAAAGCTGAATGCTGAAGAACTGATGCTTTTGAACTGTGGTGTTGGAGAAGAATCTTGAGAGTCCCTTGGACTGCAAGGAGATCAAACCAGCCAATCCTTAAGGAAATCAGTCCTGAATATTCATTGGAAGGACTGATGCTGAAGCTGAAGCTCCAATAATTTGGCCACCTGATGCAAAGAACTGACTCACTGGAAAAGACTTTGATGGTGGGAAAGACTGAAAGAAGGAGAAGAAGGGGACAACAAAGGATGAGATGGTTGTATGGCATCACCAACTCGATGGACGTGAATTTGAGCAAGCTCTGGGAGTTGGTGATGGACAGGGAGGCCTGGCATGCTGCACCCCATGGGGTTGCAGAGTTGGATATGACTGAGCGACTGAATTGAACTGAACTGATTGTTTCATATCCGGTTGGTTCTAACTATTGCTTCTTGACCTGCATACAGGTTTCACAGGAGACAGGTAAAATGGTTTGGTAGTCCCATCTCTTTAAGAATTTTCCACAGTTCGTTGTGATCTACACAGTCAAAGGCCTTAGCGTAGTCACTGAAGCAGAAGTCGATGTTTCTCTGTAATTTGCTAGCTTTTCCTATGATCCAACAGATATTGGCAATTTAATCTCTGGTTCCTCTGTGTTTTCTAAATCCAACTTGTACATCTTATACAAAAAAAAAAAAAAAAGGACAAAATTCTGCTTTGGAAATAATATCTAGACTTTCCTTCCAAGGTTTTGCTGTTGATTTTATTATGCTCTTATTACCATCTGTAAAACATATTGCCGTAAAGTAAAGGCTACAAGGGTTATGAATGAAGCTGGTTAGTTTCTCTAGTTTGTTTTAGACAAAAGAAATTCTCAGGTTAAACATTAGAGGTTTTCCTCATTTTTAATATGATTTTTGTTTTATTGGTACCAACNGTTGATTTTATTATGCTCTTATTACCATCTGTAAAACATATTGCCGTAAAGTAAAGGCTACAAGGGTTATGAATGAAGCTGGTTAGTTTCTCTAGTTTGTTTTAGACAAAAGAAATTCTCAGGTTAAACATTAGAGGTTTTCCTCATTTTTAATATGATTTTTGTTTTATTGGTACCAACAAAACAGCTGTTTACAATGAGAGTACCCTACATTTCCTAATCTGCTAGTTTCTCTAATTTTAAAAGGATCCATTATTTGGCCACCAATCAATTAAATTTCAGCAGAGATGCAAACCATGCAAAAAGACCTGGGATCAAACCCAAGTCTCTTGTGTCTCTAGCATTGGCAGGAGGATTCTTTACGTCTGGTGCCCCCTGGGAAGTTCAACCTCTTATAGGACAAACACGAACAAATAAAACACAGAACAATCTAGGGTGATCAGGTAGAACATTTACATCTCAAAGACACAGAGAAATAATAGCTTCCCCCTGGAAGGCCTTTGTCTAAGGTTTTACCAAACTGGCTTTTAATGGAATAAAAGAGTCCCATCAATTTTGAGGGCTTGCCTGGTGGCTCAAGTGGTGAAGACTCTGTCTGCAATGCAGTAAGTCTGAGTTTGATCCCTGGGTCAGGAACATCGTCTGGAGAAGGGAATGGTTACCTACTCTAGTATTATTACCTGGAGAATTCGTTGGAGAGAGGACCTTCGCAGGCTACCATCCATGAGGTTGCGAAAAGTTGGACATGACTGAGCAACTAACACTTTCACTTTCCTTTAGTATAATTTCTCCAATTATAGTATATTTTCTCTAGTTAAGTAGATACTTGGCCAGAATGAACTCTGTAGATACTGTCCTTGAATCTGGGGTGTTAGTTGGAGATTGACTTTCTGACACCCACTGTTTTGCTTTTGAGAGATTTTAAGTTGAGTATGTCAGAGATAAAATTACTAGTGAAATTATGTGGTCAGCCTTTGTGTGACTTGTGAGCCTAATTCCTCCAGGAGTCACCCCTGAGTTGTTTTAGCTCATTGTATGTGTCTCAGAGTCTATCTCTGGTAGTCTGAGACCAGTGTGGTTTCTCAGATTGCTGAATGGCCAGTTCTTATTTGTGACCCCTAGGCAAGCAAGTGTTTAATGAGTGACTTTCCCTATGGGACCACTGCATAGTATGAGGACTCAGCCTCAACCACCCCCATAAATTTCTTAGTCACCTGAGAAAACCATAACTACCTGGGAGAAGTTTTAATCCCTTTTGTTTGAAGCAAAGCTCTCATGGAATATCTTCACTTTTATTCTGACAAATTCTGTTAAGGCAGCCAAACTTAGGAAGAGCATCAGGTCAGGCTCTGACTTACTGCTCAGGACAGACCACTCAGCCTCCTACCTCAGAGCAACCTCGGTGTCTTTCCTTTGAGCCCCCAGGTATTCCTTGGTATCTTTCAACCATCCCCCCCACCCAGTACCTTTCTGTTGGGTGAGGATTTCCCTGCTATCTTTCAACCAGTGTCCCCAGTGTCTTTCAACTGGGCAAGTATTCCTTGGTAACTTTCGATCAAGCCCCACCTAGTATCTAGACCCTTGGTGGCTATACTTCAGTGTCTTTCAACTGAGAGGGGACAGGTACCTGTTATACCTCACCAAATAAAACTCAGGATCATCAACCAGTATGGGAGATCTGAGAACCAGGAGAGACTCACTCAGATCTGTCCAGACTCCTGAGGAAGTGAATGGGCAAGAGGGGCCTCTCTTGGTACCAAGGCTCTGGATCCTTGTAGAGCTTAGGCAGAGGAGAGAAATCTGCTTTGAGTCCTGTTGCGTTGGTCACCAAAACTGTTGACTAAGAAAAAAATAGTCACAACCTGAAGGTGGGGCGTGTTTTATTTTGTGGGAATGTTTAGGATTTCAAGCCCAGGAGGCAGCATCTTAGGTAACCTTGAGAAACAGCTTTAAGGAGGCATGGAAAGGAGTCAGGAGGTACAGAAGCTTGTAACAACAGGGGTAGGTAGTTTGAACATCAAAGATTATTATTAAGTAAGAAAAACCTGATATCAAGTTAAGGAATTTAGTGCTCTCCTATGTTGGAGACGACTGAGCGACTTCACTTTGACTTTTCACTTTCATGCATTGGAGAAGGAAATGGCAATCCACTCCAGTGTTCTTGCCTGGAGAGTCCCAGGGATGGCGGAGCCTGGTGGGCTGCTGTCTATGGGTCGCACAGAGTCGGACACGACTGAAGCGACTTAGTAGTAGTAATAGTAGTAGTAAGTATGGGAACATGCAAGAGTCTGGGATTTTTGAAGTCATTCCTTTCATATGCACCTCAGCTATCTGGGCCAGGATCCTGTGTTTTCGATTTCTCTTGCCTGGAGAATCCCACGGACGGAGGAGCCTGGTAGGCTACAGTCCATGGGGTCCCTAAGAGTCGGACGTGACTGAATGTCTTCACTTTCACTTTCATGCATTGGAGAAGGAAATGGTAACCCACTCCATTGTCCTTGCCTGGAGAATCCCAGGGACGGGGGAGCCTGGTGGGCTGCCGTCGATGGGGTCGCACAGAGTCGGACACGACTGAGCGACTTAGCAGCAGCAGCAGCAGCATCCTTCTGAGCTCCTCAACAATCACACTGGGGTTGGGGGTGGGTGGCGGCATCTGCTCCATCACAGGCATTGTGTTCGCTTTTGAGAGCCCTCATTCACATTTGGAGGCCCTCGCTGATGGCTGTGACATTCTTGTTTACTGATATGGCAGGAAATATTTCATTTCACATGCCTTTGAAATGTGCTCTTTCAGGGTGCTTGGAATTGTGGGCAAGGGCTCTGGTGTCTACTGTGTGCAGATTTGTTCACCATTGAGGGCCCCACCCCACCCCATAGCTGCAAAACTTAACCCACTGACCATCTGTTGGTACTGTTCCTGTGTTCGTGTATTGTTCATACATAGTAGTGTCGCTTTGATAGGTCTGGCCTGTGTGCCCAGACGTTGAAAGTGGGATATCTGGGAACAAACTAAGTTGGTAGTGGGTAAGTAAGCAGGAAGGAACATGTGAATATAGGCACTCAACTATGTTGGGTTTGGTAAAACCACAAGTTCACTGGTTGCTGCTGCTGCTGCTAAGTCACTTCAGTCATGTCCGACTCTGCGACCCCATAGGTGGCAGCCCAGCAGGCTCCCCCGTCCCTGGGATTCTTCAGGCAAGAACACTGGAGTGGGTTGCTATTTCCTTCTCCAATGCATGAAAGTGAAAAGTGAAAATGAAATCGCTCAGTCATGTCCGACTCTTCGCAACCCCATGGACTGCAGCCTGCTAGGCTCCTCTGCCCGTGGAATTTTCCAGGCAAGAGTACTGGAGTGGGGTGTCATTGCCTTCTCTGAGTTCACTGGTTAGGTTATTGCTTTTCCACTGATCTCTGACTCCCACTTTACCTCCCTGGCTCCCCAAATATTCTATATTTGAAAAGGTATAAGTTCACCCAAATTAAGGCAATTTTGAAAGAGCTATTACTGGTCTGAATGTGGAATCTTAGGCAAGTGACTGTTCTAAACTCTCTTTTCTTGTATGTAATTAAAAACTGGAGAACAATTCCTGATTCACAGGAATGTTTGTGACTAAATTAAAGTGCTCAGTCACTAAGTCATGTCCAACTCTCTGCGACCCTATGAACTGTAGCCACCAGGCTCCTCTCTTCATGGGATTTTCCAGGCAAGAATACTGGAGTGCGCTGACATTTCCTCCTCCAGATTGAGTTAAAGTATCAATATATAAAATGGTCTGTCAGGCTGCCTTATGTGGCACCTAGTAAGCCCCTGATAGATAGATACATTGTCATTCTTCCTCTTGAAAATTTGTGTTCATGGTTTAGAATTCATATGTTAATAATGATTTTCCTCT
This sequence comes from Neotragus moschatus, assembly GCA_006410615.1. Classification (NCBI taxonomy): domain Eukaryota; kingdom Metazoa; phylum Chordata; class Mammalia; order Artiodactyla; family Bovidae; genus Neotragus; species Neotragus moschatus. The sequence goes on from SJYA01009117.1 coordinate 6,892, forward strand.
AGATTTCTCTTGTTTTTACATGATTTCTGTTATATTTGTGATTTAGTGTTCAAATCCTTTGTAGTAAAATTGCATCTCTGGCAAACATTAAAAAAATCTGTCATTCATACACATTACCACTGCTGTCTTAATTCTAATCTTTAGAGTAAGGATGCTTCTGCAGTTTAAAGATGTATGACAGGAACTTCTGACCATCACTTGAGTCTCCCTGAGAACAGTAAAGCGTTGGGAACAGTTGAGTTTCATTTTCTACTGCAGAAAAAGAAGTAAACACTGCTTCTGAAATTACATGTTTTTCTTTTTAACCTTTATATCTGGTAAACATAATTTTGACCTCAACTACATGCCAGACTGGCTTACGTAAATGGAAATTAAACTAAACAAATAACTAATGGGGCTTGTGGGGACCCATGCCAGCAGTTGTTATTACACGCTAAAGGAAGGCGGAAGTGTTCTTTCATGTTCTTGACATGAAAATGAGGGCCCATTAGAGGGATTTCTGATTTTAAAAGGTAGAAATGAAGCTGAATGGGACATTATGGTTCCCCCCTTGTCTGCTCCTGCCCATGTCCTCAGTTCACCTTTTGTCTGTAAAAAACTTTACCCAAAGAATAAGTTGAATCAGAAAAGTGAGAAAATGCAGAAGCAAAGAAAAGCAATCAAATAGGACAAAATAATAATAGTTTAGTCATTAGGCACAGTTAAGGGCCTTTATTTCCTCCTCAAGGGCTATACATAACATTCTGAGCTGTATCCTTTGAGTTGGTTTGTAGATACTGAAGTCCCCACAAGGTGGAAGAAGTTAACTACATGATGACCGGACTGTATCCATGAGATAAGCTCCCACAACTCTGAGAACTGGCCTCAGAGAAATGGGAACAAGCTGACCCTGGAACTGAAGACAAAATATGCTTAAAACAATCAAGATGATGCTGATCAGACAACTGCATGACCAACTTCAAGATGATTATTGGAGCTGACTGCCGTTTCTGCACGTCATTCCTCCTTCCACTTATACACCCCTGAAGTTCACCTTTAAAAGCTCTAACCCATTGGTTGTCGGTGGGTTAGTCAAAGGCTGGCAGTCAGCCTTTGGCTTTGAGTTCTACCAGCCCTCCCCCTGGTTTGCCCTCCTCCAAAATAAAGCAAACTTTCCTTTCCACCAACTTTGCCTTTCAAGTATTGGTTTTAGAGAGGCCAGCAGCAGGACCCTGCATTTACTAACACAAAAAATACTTAGATTTAGGGAAATTTTCAAGTAAAATGAAGATTAAGTTCCACTGTTTTCTGTATAGATAAATTACAATGGACAGATTATTACTTTTTTAATCCTTAGAATATTAAGGATGTAGTTAAAATAGAAGTTGTCGAGCTGTACATTTGTTTCGATAGACATGAAGCTTCATGAAAATGAGGGTGTTATGCGTTGAATTGTATCTCCCCAAAAGATGAAGTCCTAAGCCCTGGAACTTCAGAATGGGACATTTGGCAGTAAGGTTATGTTGGATGTAATTAATTAAGGTCATACTGTAATAGGGTAGGCTCTTAATCCAGTATACCTGTTGTTGTTAGAAGAGAGAAAGGGATACAGGGAGAGAGAAGATGACCATTTAATGATGGAGGCGGAGATTAGAGTGAGGCGTTTGTAAGCCAAAGAACATCAAAGATTGCTAGCAAAGAGTCAGAGCTAAAGGAGGCAGGGAAAGATTGTTCCCAGAGTCTCAGCTTGGCCTTGCCAACTCTTGATTACGGACTTGTGGCCTCAAGAACTGTGATACACTCAGGAGATAGAAATCAGACAGTGAATTGATAGGGAAAGTTTAATACAAAGAACTACTACCAACCATGAAAGTTGGACTAATGAGAGATTGCCTCATAAAAACTAAAGGGAATTCTAAAGAGTATAGGAATAGCCAGGATGAGGAGCAGCCCCATTTCTATGGCTAAGCGGGTACTCAAGAAGCCACTGTTACTGTCCATGTATTGCTATGTAATAAGTGGCCCCCAAACTTAATAATGTAATAAAAATGTATTAGCTCACATAGACTCTGAGGGTCAGGAATCCAGTTGCTATAGGCTAAAGTCCAGATGCCTGTTTGTCATTGGTTGTCCATAGGTTTTGGTTTTGTAACTCTGAGGCATTTACAGGCTTAGGTTTTAGTTTGCTTATGTAGGCCACCAGGGCAACAGAGCCACCTGAGCCTAATGATCTTTTTGTTTAATTAACAATATCCTCCTTTTGATCACGTTCTCATACATGAAAGATGGACCTCATGGTTTAGAAGTGCCACCTTCAGTCACCATTAGAGTTAAGTTGCTCTTTGTCATGAAACTCACACACAGGTTATGGTGTCAGGTTCATAGAAGAATTGTGTTTGCTGTTCATCTCATTGTTCACTCATATCTGTTTCTCCAAGAGCAGTGAGACCGTGTGATATATTGCTGATGGCTGTGAATATATATTTAAGATGGTTGAGAGACTATAGCCCGCTAGGGAGACTGATGAGGACTATTAGGAGAATAATACCAAGTGACTGAAGAATAGTTTTCAGCCAGGGCCCCATGAACCAAACTAGTTGGTATCAGCTAATCAAAGAATATACCCGAGGGGCATCAACCTGTTTTAGCCAAGTGTCTGATTTCCTAATTTCTTACATTTGCTACAGTGTCAGAGGTATGTCCAGGTACAGCAGAAGGTACTGGCTTTGGTGCACACTCCTTGTTTAGCCAGTAAATGATCTAAGCAGTTCTTAGAACCACCTTAGCAAGAAAACCTACTGACTTTTGTTGGGCAGCTATGGCCTCAGGAATAGATTTAGTGATAGTTGCCACAGTTAAGGAACATTATGTTATACGTTAGCAGAGAGAAAAAACAAGTAGTGAAAAAGGAAAAAGAATAAAGGGTTTTTGTTTTTGGAGATGAAGATTTTGTTCTGGGATCTCAGGAGATGCCATCTGCTTCTGGGCAGGAATCTCCCTTGTCAGTTTCGTTATATATCTCCAGCTGGTGTGCAGTTCCAAGAGTCCAGAGGAGCCCTTTTTAATTGAGGGCTGTGAATCCAAGATTCAAGGCCCTGAAATTTGGCTGCCATCTGAGTATAAGGAGGAATTGGTATGGTCCCTTCAAGGACATTCAAGAACAATCACTAACAAGTGATCCAAATCAAAAAGTTGGGGAGAAAATTGGAAATATTACTTTGGAAAATCATAACCAGGTATTTGAAAAAACTAGAAGAGTTCAGGATCCAGTCAAGTTTACATGTAAATAACCTCAAAAACAATGAACAGGACTCACATCTGATACGCACAAGGTTGTGTTACCATTTTCTACCAGACCACCTTACCTGTCTCCTGAGAAACCTGTGGGCAGGTCAAGAAGCAACAGTTATAATCGGACATAGAATAACAGACTGGTTCCAGATTGGAAAAGGAGTACATCAAGGCTGTGTATCATCACCCTACTTATTTAACTTATATCAGAGTACAGAATGCGAAATGCTGGCTGCATGGATCACAAGGTGGAGTCAAGATCGCTGGGAGAAATAGCAGCAACCTCAGATATGCAGATGATACCACTGTAATGGCAGAAAATGAAGAGGAGCTAAAGAGCCTCTTGATGAAGGTGAAAGAGGAGAATGAAAAAGCTGGCTTAAAACTCAACATTCAGAAAACTAAGATCATGGCATCTGGTCCCATCACTTCATGGCAAATAGAGGGGAAAAAGTGGAAGCAGTACAGATTTTATTTTCTTGGGCTTCAAAGTCACTGCAGATGGTGACTGCAGGCATAAAATTAAAAGGCGCTTGCTCCTTGGTAGAAAAGCTATGACAAACCTAGATAGCATATTAAAAAGCAGAGATATCAATTTGCCGACAAAGGTCTGTATAGTCAAAGCTATGGTATTTCCATCATGTGTGGATGTGAGAGTTGGACCATAAAGAAGGCTGAGTGCAGAAGGATTGATAGTTTTGAACTCTAGTCCTGGAGAAGACTTTTGAGAGTCCCTCGGACTGCAAGGAGATCAAACCAGTCAGTCCTAAAGGGAATCAACCCTGAATGTTCATTGGAAGGACTGATGCTAAAGCTGAAGCTCCAGTACTTTGGCCACCTGATGCAAAGACCCTGATGCTGGGAAAGATTGAAGGTGAAAGAGAAGGAGATGGTCAGATAGCATCATCAACTCAATGGACATTAATTTGAGCAAACTCTGGGAGACAGTGAAGGACAGTGAAGCCTGATGTACTTTATGTAGTCCACGGGGTTGCAAAGAGTCGGACATGACAGTGACGGAACAATAGTGATAATTTTTTTTTTCTCTGCAATCAGCATCATTTCTATTTAAGATAATCGTAGTAAAGCTAATTTGTTCGCAAAATAAGTCATCTAATTAAACTTGGTCTGTCTTAGTGAGGGGACCTCCTGGGGGCTGTCAAGGATCTCCTTCTGACAGTGGAACTGTTAAAAGGTAAACTGAGGCATATTGCAAATGCTTAGAGTTAAGGGAGCACAAATTGATTTGGATCAGGAAACGCCAAAGTGAAAGTGGTTAGGAGCACTTTTCTGACAGGAGCCAGGGGAACAATGTGGGATTAGGGGCACTGACCCTATGAACAGCTGAATGTCCCCGTAACTTAATTCCAAATAGGTGGTTCCTCTGTATTGAAATTCTTCCCTTTCAATGGTTACTTATCTGTGGCTGTAGCCAACCAGCAGTTGTGTGGTACTGTAGTATTTACTGTTGAAGAAATCCATGTGCACGTGGACGTGAGCAGTTCAAACCTGTCTGGTTTAAGGGTCAACTGTATAGAAAAGTGTGAAAGCAAAGCAAGGACCTTGATTGGCTGTGGCTTAAAGCCGGGTTGTCTGTCTGCGGTTGGTTGTCCTTGGTGTTTGGATTTCATAACCTTGAGGCACCTACAGGCTTAGGTTTTGGTTTGCTGAATTAAGTTGCCACGGCTTCAGTGCTGCCCCAGTCTAATGAATCTGAAAATAAAAGGGCTTTGCCAGGCTGAGGGGAGTTCTGAGTGAAGGGAGAGGGGAGGAAAATCTAACTGCTGAGGGGGGCGCGTGAGTAACATTGGGTGGTAACCAGGATGCAAAGGCAGATTGGAGCCCATTCTGAAGGACTTGATGGGTCCTAAAGATTTTAAAAGTTTTAAAATACAGAAATGAAGATGAAGAGAATTTGTACTGGTCTATAACTTGGCATTATCTTGAACTGTTAGAAATGCTTCATTTTGTACTTCTTCACTTAATTGTCTATATTTTTGTTTACAAGTGTGTTCTTTTCACTTCAGAATGTGTTCAGTGTCACAATATATCACGCAAACCTAAAAAAATAGCAGTTTTCAGTTGCCCAGAAATTATAATTATTTTTTCTTCATTCAAATAAGCTAATATGGGCGTTTCTCCTCAGAGTGAGATTTTTGGACCCAAAGCATCAGCCTTTCCTCCAGCCAGTTTTCAGTTTGTGCTGTGGAAAGATAACAGCATAAAAGTTGAATTGAAAGATTATGTCGGGGGGGACTAGAAGGTACTGCAAATCAGCATTTCCTGTCAGGTGGGAACAACGTGTGAAATAAGAGCCCTTCACATGACAACGTGAACTGACCTAGGCTTGACTCCCACCGTTCTGCCACTTATAAGCTATGCTGTGTGCCAAGTCTCTTCAGGTGTGTCTGACTCTTTGCACCCTATGAACTGTAGCCCCACCAGGCTCTTCTGTCCATGGATTCTCCAGGCAAGAATACTGCAGTGGGTGGCCTTTTCCTTCTGCAGGGGGTCTTCCTGATGCAGGGATTGAACTGCCTCTCTTATGCATAGGAAGGGGGGTTCTTTACCACAGGCGCCACCTGGGAAGCCTGTTATTAGCATAGACCTTGAACAAGTAATTTGGGCAATGATAGTCCCTTCCTCATAGGTTGTGCCTATTTAATTGGTTAATGAATGTAAACACTTAGAATGATGCTTATTAATATAGGATAATAGCATTTATGTCATCAGCTTGTAGTAAAAGGTTAAATTGAAAAGGTCATTGAAGTTCTTAGTATACTATTGTGATAATATACTGTATTGGTTGAAAGTTTATGTAGTAGTTGTGGTATAACCTGTTCCTCTTTAGCTTCAGTTCAGTTCAGTTCCATCGCTCAGTCGTGTCCGACTCTTTGCAACCCCATGAATTGCAGCACGCCAGGCCTCCCTGTCCATTACCATCTCCCGGAGTTCACTCAAACTCACGTCCATCGAGTCAGTGATGCCATCCAGCCATTTCATCCTCTGTCGTCCCCTTCTCCTCTAGCCCCCAATCCCTGCCAGCATCAGAGTCTTTTCCAATGAGTCAACACTTCGTATGAGGTGGCCAGAGTACTGGAGTTTCCGCTTTAGCATCAGTCCTTCCAAAGAACACCGAGGGTTGACCTCCTTTAGAATGGACAGGTTGGATCTCCTTGCAGTCCAAGGGACTCTCAAGAGTCTTCTCCGACACCACAGTACAAAAGCATCAATTCTTCGGCACTCAGCTTTCTTCACAGTCCAACTCTCGCATCCATACATGATCACTGGAAAAACCATAGTCTTGACTAGACGGACCTTTGTTGGCAAAGTAATGTCTCTGCTTTTGAATATGCTATCTAGGTTGGTCATAACTTTTCTTCCAAGAAGTAAGTGTCTTTTGATTTCATGGCTGCAGTCACCATCTGCAGTGATTTTGCAGTCCAGAAAAATAAAGTCTGACACTGTTTCCCCATCTATTTGCCATGAAGTGATGGGACCGGATGCCATGATCTTCGTTTTCTGAATGTTGAGCTTTAAGCCAACTTTTTCATTCTCCTCTTTCACTTTCATCAAGAGGCTCTTTAGTTCTTCACTTTCTGCCATAAAGGTGGTGTCATCTGCATTTAGTGTTAACAATACGCAAAAATCAGTAAGATGAGTAGTAGTATAGAGAGCTACTTAGTGATTAATTGGAGAATTAACTTTAGAAAGAGTCAATTCATTTGTGAGTATGTTCCCATTGTGATGCCCTTTACCTCATTAATTGTAACTTTTCTAATCCATGCTGCTGCTAAGTCACTTCAGTCGTGTCTGACTCTGTGTGACCCCATAGACGGCAGCCCACCAGGCTCCCCCGTCCCTGGGATTCTCCAGGCAAGAACACTGGAGTGGGCTGCCATTTCCTTCTCCAATGAATGAAAGTGAAAAGTGAAAGTGAAGTTGCTCAGTCATGTCTGACTCTTCCCGACCCCATGGACTGCAGCCTACCAGGCTCCTCCGTCCATAGGATTTTCCAGGCAAGGGTACTGAGTGGGGTGCCATTGCCTTCTCCTTCTAATCCATAGGACATAGATAATGAACATTTAGATAATGTGGACCTTTATGTTTTCTTTGCATTGTTCTTAGTAATTGTCAGCCCAACATTTCATCCATGATTGATCTAGGGGATGTCTACATGTCACCACACAAAAACAAAAGTTATTTGATGGCTCAAATTTTTATTAAGGTAGTATTCCAGCAGTGAGAGAGATCCTCACAATTCTAATCCAAGGCATGCAGCTTATTGATAATATTGCAATTGTTTTAGCAGTGGAGGTGTCCAGTTCAAGTGTTCATAACTGTGAAGTATGCAGTTTTAGATATTGTTACCAACTGCCTGGTTATTCCTGTTAGAAATGCAATCAGAGTGAAATTGTCTGCTTGGCACAGTCCCAGTTCAATGATCACCAACTCAATCAGAAAGAACTCTGATGATCTGAGAATCCAGAGCTCTGGATCCTTGCCCTAACTCTTCCTCTAACTATGAGTAGAACTTCATAAACCACTTTATGACTACAATCATTTCAGTTTCTCTATATGCCAAACTGGATTATAATCTGTTGCTTCCTAATCCTTGTAATAGGCTGAATAATGACCCTTTANCAGAGCTCTGGATCCTTGCCCTAACTCTTCCTCTAACTATGAGTAGAACTTCATAAACCACTTTATGACTACAATCATTTCAGTTTCTCTATATGCCAAACTGGATTATAATCTGTTGCTTCCTAATCCTTGTAATAGGCTGAATAATGACCCTTTATGATGTCCATGTCCTAATCCCCCAGAACCTGGAAGCTTACATGTTAAAAGTAATGTTCATATGTGATTAGAGATTCGGGGATGGGGATATTTTATCCTGGATGATCGAATTAGGTCCAATGTAATCACAAAGGCCCTTAAAAGAGAGAGACAGGGGGAGCAGAGTGAGCAGCAGGAAGCAAGAGGTTGCAATGATGTGAAGAAGGGGCCATGAGCCAAGGAAAGCAGACAGCCTCTAGAAACTAAACACGGTAAGGAAATGAATTCTTCCCTAAAACTTCCCAATGGAACACAGCCCCACTGAATCTTGATTTTAGATTTCAGACTTCCAGAACTGAAAAAATACATTTATGTTGTTTCAAGTCATCAAGTTTTTGGTGATTGGCACAGTAGCAGTAGGAAATTAATACAGTGTGTAAATGACAAGGAAGATCAATAGCCCAGTAGGTTTGAGATCCCTCAGGAAAGTCAAAAGAAGTGTTTCAAAGCAAGATGA
>SJYA01009118.1:0-15445 GCA_006410615.1 Neotragus moschatus
ATGGACGTGAGTCTGAGTGAACTCCGGGAGATGGTGATGGACAGGGAGGCCTGGCATGCTGCAATTCATAGGGTCGCAGAGAGTCGGACACGACTGAGCGACTGAACTGAACTGAACTGAACTGAGAGTAAGTTTTAGCAGAAGGATGAGTCTTCCTCCTCAGAGCCTGGAACACCATTGAGAAATGAGAGGCAAGAGGGGAAGTGAGAAGATTCATGTTTGTACAAAGCTATGACAAACCTAGACAGCATATTTAAAAGGAGAGACATTACTTTGCCTACAAAGGTCCATAGAGTCAAAGCTATGGTTTTTCCAGTAGTCATATATAGATGTGAGAGTTGGACCATTAAGAAGGCTGAACACTGAAGAATTGATGCTTTTGAACTGTGGTGTTGGAGAAGACTCTTGAGTGTCCCTTGGACTGCAAGGAGATCCAACCAGTCATTCCTAAAGGAAATTAGTCCTGAATATTCACTGGAAAGTCTGATGCTGAAGCTGAAACTCCAATCCTTTGGCCACCTGATGTGAAGAACTGACTCATTGGAAAAACCCCTGATGCTGGAAAGATTTGAAGACAGGAGGAGAAGGGGATGACAGAGGATGAGATGGTTGGATGGCATCATTGACTCAATGGACATGAGTTTGAGCAAGCTGTGGGAGATGGTGAAGTACAGAGAAGCCGGCATGCTGCCATCCGTGGGGTCACAGCAAAGAGTCAGACGTGACTGGGTGACTGTCCTGTGATGCTTGCAGCGCAGAGGCTGGAGGCAGGAAGATCAGCTGGGAGGCCATTGCTCTAGTCTGGTGGGGCTGGAGGAAGATGTGTCGTGGGGAATGGGGAAGGTGTGTCCCAAACCAGGGCAGAGGAGACAGGAGGAGATGAGCGGATAAGCCCAGAGGCCTTGAGAACATATCAGATAGGGAGCTGTAAAAAAAGAAAAATGTTTACTGACCTACACGTTTCCACAAAACTGGACATAAGGAAGGAGCATTCACTGAGATAAGGCACAGGTTGATGTGTGGGGAGATAAATCAGCTGTGATTCTTTGTGCTGCAGGTCATAGAAAGCCCAACTTAAATTGGCTTAAATTGCTGGAAAGTCCAGAGATAAAGTGAGCTTCAGGGTTTGTTTTGTTTAGAGACCAGTGAAGTCACTGAGTACCCTATTTCTTTTCTTCTTCTGGTTTTGCCTTCCACAGTGCAGTGTCGCCTGGCGGCTGCTCCCCTCATGCTGACAGAATGGCTGCAGGAGCTCCAGTCTTCACATTTGCACCTACCCAGCGGAGAAGATGAGAAAGGGCCAGCTGTGGCTCTCTTGGGGGAATAGAAATACTCTTTCCCTAAAGTGCCAGTAACTTGGTTTCATGTCTCACACTGGCCTAAAGTAGGCTTTACGCCTATTTCTGTACTAATGGCTGTGGCCTGGGGAAGCTTTATTACTTCAGACGTGGCTACTTGAACTAATTACGCCCAAGGAGAAATGACTTTTTCAGTGGGTTAAACCAGGTTTTCAAACCCAATTGCACATTTGGGCTAAAGCCTAGGCCAGGGCATTTGAAGAGTTCCCCTAGGTGATTGTAATGTGCAGACAGGGTTGAAATCCATCAGGGCCTATTCCTAGAGTTTGGGGTGGGGTCAACCCCATCTCCTCCAAATCTATGCAGTGAAAGAAGGCTGGAAGGAAGAATAAAAAGAAGCCCCCACATTCAGCCCATGTTGAATCCGAGTTGCCATGGGTACCCATGGAAAGTGTTGTGTTGGGCACAGGATTCTGGGCTGAGATCCTTAGCCCATGATTTGACATCTCATAAACACAGCATAATCATTAGCTGTTAATACTTCACCTCTTTTTCAATGGCTGTAACCTCATTTTATTCTTGAGTTAATGCTGTGTTTGTATGCCCTCACCCACCTGCACTCATAGTGCAGTATTTTGGTTCTGACAGTTGATGTGTGTGCGTGTGTGCTAAGTCGCTTCAGTCGTGTCCAACTCTTTGCGACACTACTATGGAGTATAGCCTACCAGGCTCCTCTGTCCATAGGATTCTCCAGCAAGAATACTGAATTGGGTTGCCATGCCCTCCTCCAGGGGATCTTCCCAACCCAGGATGGAACCCATGTCTCCTATGTCTCCTGCACTGGCAGGCAGGTTCTTTAGTAGCGCCACCTGGGAAACCCCTGATGGTTGATAGAAGGAAACAATTTTGTATGAATGGCTCTTTGGAGATCAAGGAATCACAGAGGCCAGAACGTTAACTTCTCTTGTGGCCCCAGGGTGGTGATGAACTTTCCCACGACACAGATTGAGCCTGCAGCCCCTATGGTGACATCCTCCCATATCCAGTCCATCAAAGATACTGTACCAGCTTGTCACTGCTCCTTAATAGACCGTCCTAAAATCCTGTGGCTTTTCACAGCAGTTGTTTGTAATCACGCACACCTCCACAGGTTGGCTGGGTTTGACTGAGCGAGTCTGGGGTCCCCTGGACTGCTCTGCTTGAGGCTTCAGGGGCCTCTGTGGTCATTCCACGTGTCTCTCATTCTCCTTGGGCCATCAGGCTATGACTGCTGAGCACAAGAAGGTCAGGAGAAAACACAAGGCCTCTTTCACCCATGTTTCACAGAGCAAAGACCAAGGAAGGATGAGGAGTAAGTGGGAAGGACGTTGAGTTACGTGGCAAAAGGTATGGATACAGGGGGAGTGCAGGCTTAGGGCCAGTGAAGCATGGCTTTATTTATTCTAAGCAAGGGACAGTGTCCTGAGATAAAACAGTTGATGTTTAAGAAGCCAATCCCTGCCCCCCACACACACACTCCTCTCAAGGAGGGAGTCCTGCTTGCAGGGCTGGGTTCTGGTGGCCCTTTTCCTGTGGAGGTTCTAGATAATCAGCAAATCTCACAGAAAGTAGCCAGAGGGGGACATTGATCTCTATAATAAAGACAGGAAAGAGAGCCCAAGCTGGAGAGAGTCAAGCTGCTTGGGTCTGGAGAAGGAATGCAGTCTGGGTTCCAGCAGTGCCTCAGGCCCTGTTCCCATTCCTTCCTGACACCTGGCTCGATCCTCAGCCTCAGCTCCTTTTAAGAAGCCACTGGAGGAGTCGAGGCTACAAAGCGACAAGATTTGACCTGGGTCTTCTGAAAACCACTCTGACCAAGAATAGCTAGGACACTCAAGAACAGCAGGCATCAGGAGTCAGGATTTAAGAGAAAGCTTTTATTAACAATTATTATTACGTGTCAAATTGTTATTACTATACCATTACTAGTTTTATTTAATTATTTTATTAATTAATCAGGATGGCATGGTTTTAGCACAAGGATAGATACAAAAACCAGTGCAGAAGAAGGTAGGCCCAGAAACAGATCTTTCTACACGTGGGCACGTGATAAATGACATGGTAGCCCTGCAGAGCGTTGGGAAAGGAGAGAGTTTTTAGTAAGTGAGTTCTGAGATAACTGGGTCTCCACAGGGGAAAAATGAAACAGGGCCTCTAATTCCACCATCTGCAACCATACAAACGGTGTGCAGGCTTCAGGAGGAGCCGGATCCAGGAACTGGAAGACTTTTGGGGAACCACAGAGGTTCCTCTACTTCAACCCCCGCCCCTCCTCCCCTGATGTTTCTTGAGCATGTTTTCAGCATCAGGCACCGAGGGTTTTATGAACACTCTCGTGTCCCTGCAACATTGCTCTGAGGCCAGTGTTGATATCCCTGTTTTATAGCTAAGGAAGCTGAGGCTGGGGAATCAAGACGTTTGTTCAAGTTTACATGATGCATACATGGCAGGACAGGGATTTGACCCCAGTAGGGCAGTTCCAGAGCCCACTGTTCATTCTTCCTCCTAAACAGCCCTTGAACCTGCCCCCTCCTCTAAATATCCACAGTCATCCCTTAAACATCTCTCATGTGGACAACTGCAGTAAGTAGAGACCTCGAAGGTCTCTCCCTCTTCAGTTTTAAAATACACAATAAGTGTGTCATTCCTCTGTCTAAAACCCTTCAGTTACTGGCTTACAAACAGACGTATGGGTCAATGGAATAGAATTCAGAACCCAGAAATAAATGTGTATACTTATGGTCAGCTAATTCTCAAAAAAAAAAAAAACGGTGTCAAGATATTTTTTGACTACACCAAATGTCTTATGGGAACTTGGTTCCCTCCCTGGCCTTGAAAGCACCAAGTCCTAACCACTGGACTGCCAGAGAATTACCTACCTCAAACTTTTAATAAAGCAAACACCTCAACGACCCAAGATTTTTCACCATTTAACTAATGCCTGCCTACCCCTCCAGCCCTCTTACTAGTCCTTCCATTGATCATTTTGCTCAGAGAAGCAGAGATTCTAGGAATGACTTTATTTTAAGGGATTCAACTTAGAGATTTGACCTTGACTGTAGGAGCTAAGCAAGCTTCCCCAGTGGTTCAAAGGTAAACAATCCGACCTCAACACGGGAGACCTGGGTTCGATCCCTGGGTTGGGAAGATTCCCTGGAGGAGGGTGTGGCAAAACACTCCAGTATTCTTACCTGGAGTAAGAGGAACCTGGTGGGCTATAGTCCAGGGGTTACAGAGTCAGACACGACTGAGTGACAAAGCACAGCACAGCCCATAGGAGCCAGACGATCAGCCTTTCTAAGTCTGTTGCCCCAGGTCTACATATGCGAGCTGCAACAGCTCCTGACTCACCAAAGCTACTGCTTCATCTCTGTCTTCCTAAGTGAAGTGGAGTCACTCAGTCGTGTCCGACTCTTTGCGACCCCATGGACTATAGCCTACCAAGCTCCTTCGTCCATGGGATTCTCCAGGCAAGAATACTGGAGTGGGTTGCCATTTCCTTCTCACTCAAAGTTTCCCTGAAACCCACCCCATCCTAGAGCATGTGGGGAAAGGCATTCTGGGAAATGTGTTCTAGCCTCGCTAGGTGGACACAGCACCAAGCCACCCACAGCTCTTCTCACATGCCCTTTCCTCCGCCTGGAGCATGGTCCCCGCTTTTCACCCACTTATTCCTACTCCATCTTTGAATCCTCCAACAGAAATTCTCTCTGGCAGTTCCTCCAGAACAGAAGTGCACACTTCCCCCATCCTCTGGCCCACCACATGCAGCTGTGAAGGTCGTGCACAACTCTAAGAGCACAGATCGCCTTCACAGTCATCCTAGATGTGTGTCTTTATTATTTATTTGCTTATTTGGCAGTGCTGCGTCTTACTTGCAGCATGCAGAATCTTTAGTCGCAGCATGTGGGATCGTTAGTTGCAGCGTGTGGGATATAGTTCCCCGACCAGGAATCGAACCCAGGCCCCCAGCTTTGGGAGAGCTGGTAGAGTCTTAGCCACCAGGGCACCAGGGAAGTCCCAGATGCTCATCGTTATATGACTGTCCTCCCACAGGTGACAGCAAAGTGACTAGAGCAAGGAGCATCATTTTCTAATCCTAACAGTGGTGTTCATGGGCTGTAGCGGGACTGGGTGCACTTCCTTTATCCCAAGGGATACTTGGCTGCCAGGCTGTGCCCCTTTTTACACTGTGAGCTCCACTTGGCAGGGGCCATAATGGGACAACTCATTGTGGAGTCCCCAACACTTAGCACAGAACCTGGCACACAGCAGACTCTCAGTATCCACAAAACAGCATAATAGGAAGCAACCTAGATGTCCATGACAGACAGATGGATAAAGAAGCTGTGGTACATATATACAATGGAATACAACTGAGCCATAGAAAGGTATGCATTTGAGTCTGTTCTAATGAGGTGGATGAACCTAGAGCCTATTACACAGAGTGAAGTCAGTCTGAAAGAGAAAAACAAATATTGTCTATTAATACATCTGTCTATGGAATCTCGAAAGATGGCACTGAAGAACGTATGTGCAGGGCAGCAATGGAGATGTAGACTAGAAAACAGACTATGGGCAAGGGTGTGGGGGAGGAAGGAGAGGGTGAGATGAATGGAGAGAGTAACATGAAAGCACACACACTACCTCATGTAAAGTCGAAGCCAATGGCAAGCTGCTGGATGACTCAGGGACCTCAAACAGGGGCTCTGTGACAACCTAGAGGGGTGGGAAAGAGTGGGAGGCGGGAGAGAGGTTCAGGAGGGAGGGGACATATGTACACCCATGGCTAATATATGTTGATGTATGGCAGAAACCAAACCAATATTGCAAAGCCATTATCCTCCAATTAAAAATAAATAAATTAAAAAAGAATAACTGAATGTCTAGGCAATGAGAAGGGGGTAACAGGAGAAAGCAGAAAGATGAATGAGCTGGGGGCTTTGGGAGCAGGATGGAAAGAAGAGGTAGCACAGCTGGGTAGTTCAGAGCATGGACTCAGGAGCCAGGGTCCGCCTTCATCACTCACCAGCTGGGTGACCGCTCTCAGTAACTCCACCTGTCTGTGCCTCAACTTGCTCATCTGTAAAAATCGAGATAAGAACAGCACTTTCTTCAAGGAGTTTGTAGGAGAATGCATCAGAGCGGTGTTTGCAAAGCACTAAGACAGCAATATATAACCATTTATTTTTTAAAAATAGATAGATGATAGATAAAATGAGGGAAGGATGAATCATTCTGTTTCTCAAAGCCAGATTGAAAGGCAATCCTGATGGAGAAGCTGCTGCCAGGGTTCCCCATCTGAGTGACTGGAAGGTGGTGGAATGCTTCTACTCTGAAAATATATAGGTTTGAGAGCATTGAGACAAACACCCTGGCTGGTAAGAACATCTAGACTAGAGGGTATTACATTATCATATGGTTAGTTAAGGAATTATAGCTCTTAGGGTACCAGCTTCTGCACAATAAAATGATTTTTAAGACAACATTTTAAAAACCCGATTAAAACATAATGCCCTGTTTAGTTACTGCCACAAAATGTTTCATTTGCAGATTACAGCCTAGCAGATTTAATTTACTTTCCGCTGACACCCATATTAGACGCGGTGAGCCAGGGAGGCACTCAAGGCTGTAAGCTGCAGAACTTAGAAGCTCATGGGTGCCACCGCTAAGCCTTTTTGGAAGACATGGCATGGCCAGGCTTCCCTCCCACCCCGGGGCCCTGAGGGTTTCCTAATGGTCGGCACACAGCGCTCCTCCCTGCAGGCTCTTCTGATCAAGTAAGGTTTGGGACTCTGCAGGATGCTACATGCTGAGAGCACAGACTGCAAACTGGGGCTTCGAGGGCCAAGTTCGGCCTCTTGACCATCTGCCTCACAGCATGATTCCTAAATAGTCAAGCCAACATTTGAAAAATCAAGAGATCTCACTTTACACCTGGAAGTTTTGCTACTTTTAAAAACTGGGAAGAATTGACAACGCTGAACTGTCACTGTCATGGCAATGACAGGCTGGAGTCGGGGAAGGTCATGTGCTTTCCAGTTCGTCACAATCCCTACCATTCCTTACCGTCTCCCTCACAGTCAGGAGTTTGAGAGTTAACTCAAATCCAGTTTGCTATTGCAAGTGAGGTGCTCTTTTGCTTTGTTTTTCGGTAGAGAAACATTCCTTGGTTCCATCTTTTGAGGTACCAGCAGGAAATAGACAACATGCTCGAAGCTGGGGAGGTGAGGAGAGTTTAGTAGTGGGATTATTTACAAAGGTATGGATAGAAGTTAGGAAGAGCAACAAAGAATGATACAACTCCAATGCCACAAACACTGGGGAGTGTTACCACCCTGAGTCTGAAGGGATGCAGGGAGGGGCCTGGACAGAAAGCGCTGCTGATGGAGCTGAGTCTGGGTCAAGGGCAGCAGTCAGCCCAGGGTGACTCTATGTGGACAGAGCCTGGAAAAGACTTTTCCAAGTTTCTCTCCTTGTGCCTCCAGTCTCCTCTGGTGACCCCCATGGGCCACACCAACTGGAAGCCAGAAGACAAAGGGATGCTCCCAGGCTCCCCATCTCGCTCAGATTCCAGGACACAGAGTTAGGGAGCATGGGGGCCAAAGAGAGGACCTGGAGAAGGACCAAATAAAAGAGAGCCAGCATGCCACGTGTCCGTCAAAAGTGGCAAAACAGAAAGAGGGTGTATATATCTGTGTGGAAGTTAAGTACTTCCCTGGTGGTACAGTGGATAAGAACCTGCCTGCCAATGCAAGGGACAAGGGTTCAGTCTCCGGTCCAGGAAGATTCCATACGCCTTGGAGCAGAGAAGCCTGTGCACCACAACTTCCACAGCCCTCACACCTGGAGCCTGTGCTCCACAACCAAAGAAGCCACTACAGTGAGAAGCAGGCACACCACACTGAAGAGCAGCTTCACTCACCACAACCAGCAAAAGCCCGCATAAAGCAACCAAGACCCAGCGCAGCCACAGATAAACTAATTTAAAAAAAGAATATATATTCATACATATTTAACGTGCCAATGCTTGGTCCACTTCTTCTCATGCGCATCGCCTTTGTGGTCCCCTAAGCATCATTGGCCCTGGGAGAGTTGTCTCCACCCCTGCCTCCCACCCCCATACCACCACGCCCTCTTTCGACTTTGCCACCTCTTGGGGAAGGAGATTCCCATCCATTCCCCAAAGAGGAAACAGCAGTAGAAACAAGACCCTTCCCATCCTCCTCTGCATGCGGTGAGGTGGGGCTCAGGTCAAGTTCAGACATGGCCCTCCCCCTGGACCTGCCCTCAAGAACACCTCATTCCTGTTTCTTCTCCTGTTGCAGGCAGTAACTCAGCAAGACGAAGCATCACTGCCCTCGGGAGAGGGCTGCCTGGTCTAAAGGCTCCCCCACAACTAGGAGAGAAACTCAATCCCTTTGGGGAAGGAGAAGTCAGAAGCCCCAGGTTCCAGCTACATTCTCTAACTCAGATTCCCACTAACGTTGCTGAAGCTATTGTTGCCATTTGATCTCAGTTCCTTTTGTCCTGTATTGAACACTTGTCCTATTTTTCTGACTGCCCAGCAAGGACTCCCAGGAGGAGTTCCTCATTTTACGAGGCTTGGAAGGAAACAGAATTCATTTTCCACTCTGTGTGCTCGGTCGCTCAGTCTATCTGACTCTTTGGCACCCTTTGGACACTTCGGACAGGCTCTTCTGTCCAGGTGATTTTCCAGGCAAGAGTACTCGAGTGGGTTGCCATTTCCTCCTCCAGGGGATCTTCCTGACCCAGGGTTTGAAGCTGTATCTCCTGAGTCTCCTGCGTTGCTGGCAGATTCTTTACCCAGACTCTAGAAGCCTTTAAAGCTGGGTGTCATTTTCCCGGCCTCCTTTGCAGCCAGGAAGCAGCCGCAAGACCAGGCTCTGAGTTGGTCTCATGGCTCGGGGAGGTGGCAGCAGCTGCTGCAGTAAGACCAGCTTCCGAGGCCGTGAGGGCAGCAACAGCGCAGCCTGGGGCATCGGTCAGCAGTGGTCATGGTGGTGGCCCTGGGGGTGGCAGCAGCATCCTGGCCACTCCAGTTCTGTGACCTGATTGTGGGCACAGCTGTGGAGTCACCAAGCCTGCTTTTCCAGCCTCCTAGGGACTGCGTGAGCCACCCATACCTTGCTGGTGAATTTCTTTACTGCCAAAATCAGTCAGACTCCATTTCTGTTCCTGGAGTCTTTTTTGTTTTTCATTTGGCTGTGCCAGGTCTTCGTTGTGGCACTCTGGAGTCTTTTTTGTTTTTCATTTGGCTGTGCCAGGTCTTGGTTGTGGCACGCGGGATCTTTAGTTGCAACATCTAGGCTCTTAGTTGCTGCATGTGGGATCTAGTTCACTGACCAGGGATCGAACCTGAGCCCCCTGCATTGGGAGCTCGGAGTCCCAGCCACTGGCCCACCAGAGAAGTCCCTGCTCTTGGAGACTTGGAACTCCTACTGATACATGTGAACACAGAATCCTGGAGGGAAAGAAAGATGAATGGCACCCCTAGCTACACCCCCTGCAACTCCCTCCAGACTATGTGTCCATTAAGACTCTCTCAATTATTTAAAAAATGCAAATCAAAATAAAAGCAAAGCCTCCAATTGACAAAGAATGAAGAGAAAGTGTAAGTTCACAGGAGCCTGGTGGGTTAAGGCTAGAAGCAGTTTCTCATTAAGAAACTGATCCATCTCTGACTCTCTTGTAAGTCCTTCTGGCTGTCAAGTTCATCTTCAGCCCCCACACAGGGGCCCCTGTAATTGCAAGTCTTCCTCTCCTTGCAATAAAACAGCTACAATAGTTCTCCACCTCATCTCCTCCCACACCACCCCACAAAAGAGAGTCTCTTCTGGGAGCTCTCCCACAAGTCCAGGGATGTCCAAATAAGGTCACAGGCTTGTCCTTGCACACATCACGGTGGTAGGAAAATGGGATAAGCTGATTGGCTTAATCAAATCAAGGCTCATCTGAAACTGAGTTCTCTCAAACCATTGGATGAGAATGGGGCAAGGTGGTGAAGTCCCCAAGGAAAGTCAGCTTCCTGTTGGTGGGAAGCGGGGGCATGGATGCTGGGGACCTCTGGGGGACTCAGATATCTGGGTCAAGTCTCAGCTCTGCTCCAGCCTACCAGTGTAAACCTGGCCAGCCCCTTTTCCTCTTCATGTCTCAGTGGCCAGGTTTATACCATGATGGAGAGTGGGGGTACATTCTACAAGTCTATGGGTCTTGGAGGCAAGGTAGCACTACCTTGAGTCAGTGGCAGATGACCTGAATTGTGTCCCTGACAAATTCACATGTTGAAGCCATAGCCCTCAGGACCTCAGGATGTGACTATATTTGCAGAACAGGGCTTTAGAGGGGTGATAAGGCTAATTGAAACCCTGAGAGTAGGCTTTTCATATAACATCCTTATAAGAGGATATTAGGCTATACAGAAACACCACTTCTCTTGCCCATGAGAACATAGCCAGAAGGTGGCCCTTGGCAAAGTTGAGCAGAGCAGCCTCAGGTAAAACCAAAGCTGGTGACACCTTGATCTTGGACTTCCAGCCTCCAGAAGTGTGGGAAGATCAGCCTTTGTTGTTTCAGTCACCAGTCTGTGGTACTTTGTTATGACAGCCCAAGCTGACTAATACAGAGCTCATGAATTTGAAAGGGGAGGTGCGTCCGGCCAAGTTTCCATACCTTACCCTGTCTCATACCACCTGTATACCTGGGCAAGGCACTTCACTTCTCCGAGCCTAGCAGCTTAGCTGGGGGAACACATTCTCCAAAAGTGCCTACTATTTCAATGTTTCTATTCGATGCCTGCAGACATGGTAACTGTTAAGAACATGATGGAAAGGTATTAGAGGGAGCAGAGGGAGGGCTGGGGCCAGTCTGTTCATCAGGCAACTGAAGCATCAGTGATCAGAGCTTGAGCCTCACGAGGAGTCATCAAAGGAGAGTGTGCCCCCAACCGACCAGTGCCAGGGAGCCCCTCTCAGCCCCCACATTCCCTCCTCTAGGCCCTCACTTCAGCATCTAAGGGCAGAACTTTGGGGGCTCCCACTCCCAGATGAGAACACCTGGCTTGCTCGTCTGCCAGCGCTCCAGATCCCTTGTGCATAGAGTGGAGACAATGGCATCGCCTGCTGCACGGCGTTGCAGATGCTTAACAGGGTCATGAATGTGAAGCGCTCAGCACGGCACCTCCGACAGAGTACATGCCTGAAGGGTGAGTGTGAAGAGTACTGCAGGTCCCTTGAACTGGATACCGATCCTCCCCCAGTGATAACCCAGATTTCAGCAAGACTCCTGGGTCTAAAAGAAAAAGATGATCATGGGACTTCTCGTGTGGTCCAGTGGTTAAGACTCCGTGCTTCCACTGCAGGAGACACGGGTTCAATCTGTGGTCAGGGAACTAAGATCCTGCATTACATACAGTGCGGCCAAAAAAAAAAAAGGACAAAGATGATCAACTAAAACCACCACATCTTCTCCTGTGGAGACTTCGGTGTGTTTCCAAGATGTCTGCAGGTACCCTGGGAGCACCTGTCCTTGCTGCTCCTGGATCTAAGTGCCAGCTTATGTTGAATTTGTTCTATTTCTGTCATTGTCTCCAAAGGAACTTGACCCTTCCTTTGGTGTACACACACACACACACACACACACACACACACACCACTATTGCAGGGCTTTTTGTGGGTCTAACAGCCTTTACTGAAAGTCTAGGGTGACAGAGGGGAGGTTAACATCACAAGTACTCAAGCCAAAAGAAAAAAAAAACAAGCTTAAATTCACATATGAAATATCTTTTATCATAAATGAGCATTCATGCTGTCTGCACGAGAGATTTCTCACTGGCCACACCATAAAGATCCCTGGATTCTCACCAACTTACACCACCTCTCTGTTCTTTTCATCCTTCCTCTTTACCTACACTTTCCTATTAATAGATGGCCCCTCTGAATTCTTCTCATTCCAGTATCAGAGTAATGATGATATATTGAGATATTGGCCAAAATTCCTCACCGTCCCCTGTGTCCTTTGCCCATGGGACTTTGCACATCCCCTCACTAGAAGTGGAGTCCACTTTCTTACCCCTTGCCTGGGGGCTCAGCCGTATGACTTGTTATGGCCAGTGTGATGTTAACAGAAATGACAAAAATATGCTTGCACAGGGAGGCTTCATCTCTTAACATCTCTGCATTCCATGAGAAGAGTTTCCCCTGGGTAGTTACCATCCCTTCAGCTAGATCACAAAATGGAAACACATGGGCAGACCTGAACCTAAACTGCCGTGAGGAGCCAGGCTTACGTGGATCCACAGCCTGAAGCACAGCTGCTCAGTTGAGTCCAACTTCACTGACCTGCAGACACATAAGTGAAAAAATAAATCAGTGTTGTTTTAAGCCACTGAATTTTGGGGTGAATTGTTTTGTAGGAATGGCAGAATGAGGGGCTTCCCTGGAATTCCAGTAGTTAAGACTTTGCCTTCCACTCTGCAAGGGGTGCGGGTTCCATCCCCGGTCAAGGAGCTCAGATTCCACATGCCCTGGCCATCAAAAAACCAAAACATACATTCCCAACCCTGGGTTTTTATCTCTGGTCAGCTTAGGGATCTCCCACCTGCTCTTTTCACTCTAGGACTCTTGTTGATGGAGCAGGCACTTCCTGGAACATTGCAGATCTCCATGGCAGAGAGAAAGTGAGGAGGGGAACTACACACTGACTCTCAAAGCTTTCACCTGAACGTGCCACAGGTCATTTCAATTCCTTCTTCATGGGTCAAAGAAAGCCACAAGGCCACATCCATGTTCAGGGGCAGGCTTATCCTCTTCAGGAGAAAGAAAGAAAATATTTAGTGGCAACACTCGGGAATTCCACAATCTCCACTCTGATGGTGAATCTGTGGATTTCTACCAGTTTTCACTTTATATCATTATTTGAGGCTATGATATCATATGGTTATAATTTAGAATTATCATGTACTTCTGGTGAGTTGAACCTTTCTCATTATAAAATAGCCTATATCAGTCATCTTTTGCTAAGTTAGGCACGAATCATGCACTCATTCATAAAGTATCCACTTGGAACTGACATATCCCATATTACATTAGTCCAAGTAAGCCACATGACCACACCTAACTTTAAAATTTCAGTGGCTTATAAAGATGATGATTAATTTCTCCCTCATGTTATACAGCCTTTGGGTCATTTGTGGGGTTTCCCAGGTGGTACCATGGTAAAGAATCTGCCTGCCAATTCAGGAGGTGCAAGAGATGTGGGTTCAGTCTCTGGGTCAGGAAGATCCCCTGGAGAAGAAAATGACAATCCACTCCAGTATTCTTGCCTGGGAAATTCCACGGACAGAGGAGCCTGGTGGGCTGCAGTCCATGGGGTGGCAAAAGTCGGACATGACTGAGCAGGCACACAGGGGTCATTGTGGCACTACCCACTCTTCATTCTCACTTATTTCCACTCAAGGACCCACTGGAAGGAGCAGCCCCATCTTGGGTGTGACCTGCCTGTGGCAGAGGGAAAGAATAGATGGTTCATCATTTCTACTCACGTGTCAGTGACCAAGCCTGAAGTCCACAGGTTGGGAAGTACAGGCCTTTTACAGGAGTAGCAAATTATTAAGAATGATGATAAAATTCACCACACTACTTCTAGCAATGCTTTTGCCTCAAAGTCTACCTTGCCCAATGCTGATACAGCTACAAGAGACCCAGCGTGGAATCTCTTACCATTCTTTGACTTTAAAATTTGTCTTTGTGCATAGCTAAATTTTTTTCACAAGTTGGTGTTACAATCTTATCTTTTAACTAGACGGTTTAGGTTTTTAAATATATATGCTGCGCTGTGCTTAGTCACTTAGTCACATCCGATTCTTTGGACTGTTGCCTGCTAGACTCCTCCGTCCACGGGATTTTCTAGGCAATACTGGAATGGGTTGTCATTTCCTCCTCCAGGGAATCTTCCCAGCTCAGGGATCAAACTAGCATCTCCTGTGTCTCCTACATTACA
The DNA here is from genome assembly GCA_006410615.1 of Neotragus moschatus. Classification (NCBI taxonomy): domain Eukaryota; kingdom Metazoa; phylum Chordata; class Mammalia; order Artiodactyla; family Bovidae; genus Neotragus; species Neotragus moschatus. The sequence continues at coordinate 14,358 of SJYA01009118.1, forward strand.
AGTGGATTCTTTATCCACTAAGCCACCAGTGGAGCCTTACTGTGGTTACTGAACTATTTAAGTTTATTTTTCCACTTTATTTTGTGCTTTGTATTTTTCCATGTTTATGTTCTTTCACTCCTGCCTTTGTTTCCTTCCTTTCTCCCCCTTTCCTTCTTTTTTTTTTTTTTNCTTTATCCACTAAGCCACCAGTGGAGCCTTACTGTGGTTACTGAACTATTTAAGTTTATTTTTCCACTTTATTTTGTGCTTTGTATTTTTCCATGTTTATGTTCTTTCACTCCTGCCTTTGTTTCCTTCCTTTCTCCCCCTTTCCTTCTTTTTTTTTTTTTTTCTTTTTTCAACAGAATGTTTTTAAGTATTGCTTATTTGGCTATGCCAGGTCTCTGTTGAGGCATGCAGGGTCTTCCATTGCAGCACACAGGGCATGTGGGATCTAGTTACCTGCACAGGGATCAAACCCAGACCCCCTGCACTGAGAGCCACTGGGCCACTAGGGAAGGCCCCTTCTCCTTTTAAAATTTTGTTTATTTACTTTTGGCTGCACGGAGTCTTCATTGCTGTGTGCTGACTTTCTCCAGTGGCGGTGGGCCAGGGCTTCCCATTGCAGGGGCTTCTCGTGTTGCAGAGCACAGGCTCCAGAGCCTGCAGGTTTCAGTAGCTGCGGTGCACGGATTCAGTTGCCTGTGGAATCTTCCCCATATCAGGGACTGCACCTGTGTCTCCTGCATGGGCATGTGGATTCTTAATCACTGGACCACCAGGAAAGTACTTTCCTTCTTTTTAAAAATATTCTTCTTCTTCCTCTGGTTGGGTCTTTATTCTTCAAATAGTAAGCCTTGAAATTATAACATTCATATCTCATGTCTAACGCTAACCAATACTTTTATAGGCAGTGGAATCGGCTCACTCTAACTGGCCGATACAACTAATGGCTTCAATTCTTTGCTTTCTTATGCATACTCTTTGCTATAATCCTTTCTAGCTCCCTCCTACAATAGCCTTGGGCTTCCTTATAGCTCAGTATTCAGAAAACTAAGATCATGGCATCCAGTCCCATCACTTCATGGCAAATAGATGGGGAAACA